>JAYKKM010000313.1:875000-1085000 GCA_035772405.1 Chrysogorgia sp. JL179-B06
CTACAGTCCATTTTAGTGCAAATGTACAAATGTTTACCAAGTGAGAGAAAAGAAGAATACCAAGAGAAGGGATGTAAATACTATGAGGAGATTAATCAAATTTTTTTATAATTAATTATGAAAGGTATTATATCATGAAATTTTCTGTTGTATGCAAATTACAAAGTAAAATAACCGGTGACTATTTTGTCGTACTATGGCATTTATCATGGTAATAATAATGCTGAAATAGTTCTGACAGACTGTGGATAAACACAGCAGAATATCGAGATGCTCAGAAAGTTTTGTAAAATTTTACAATGTATAATTTTCCAAATTATCTTAGCATCTAATATCTTTCGCAGCTGCATAAACACTTTAAATTACATGGTGTTACTAAATTGCACAACATTTGGTCAAGCTGTAGTCATTTCTATATGTATCAACAAATACCATAATTAGACAACGAGAACGAGTTGTCTATGAGCAGATAGTCAACGAGGGCGAATTGTCTAATTGTTTTAGTATCAACCATAACAACCTTTCTAACATTGTTCCAAATTTTAAGATAGTTTTACCTTTTTGTTTGTAGAAGTCTCCCCATTCAAAATGTAGAGTTGGTCGATGACACATGATAAACAATCGCTCACAAAAAACGAGATTGTAATTACTTTGCTTCACATTTGGTATAGATCACTCCACTCCATAGGCATAAGCGAATTCATTTTGTTAGAATATTCCTATCGGTTTGACCGCGGCCAAACCTGGAATCTAGTCCAAACATGGCGTCCGCTAAAATTTATATACGAGTATAAACATTGGCCCGAAATAAGAAAAAGAAAATGAATTCGCTTATGCCTATGGAGTATATCTATACCAAATGTGAAGCAAAGTAATTACAATCTCGTTTTTTGTGAGCGATTGTTTATCATGTGTCATCGAGCAACTCTACATTTTGAATGGGGAGACTTCTACAAACAGAAAGGTAAAACTATCTTAAAATTTGGAACAATGTTAGAAAGGTTGTTTATGGTTGATACTAAAACAATTAGTCCTATACTGTATGAGCTCATAGCCATACAACTGAAACTCATGGTATAATTATTGGTAAATATAGGTTTACTTTAGTAATTTTAATATTCTGTATTTAATAGTGTATAATATTATAAACTTTGGAGTAATTTCATATTATAGAGAACTTGATTAATGATAAATATATGTAATTTATCTATTTGAATTTGATAAATATTTATATTATACCTCAACTATTAAAGTCCAATCAGAAAGCTAGATTTGTACAACGTGACCATTCATTTTATCAGTGGTGGGTGATTTGAGTGAATCACCCACCACAGACGGTGATTCAAAATTGAAAACAATACGAGACTCGGTCAACAATGGTGGAACATTGTTTCACCTGGAGAATGAGATGATGATGAAACTATAGACATAATTCAACATTGTCTCAGTATATAATAACATAATTTATGGAATTAATTTAGGAAATTCAATGAAATATTCCCCCCTGGGATATATCCCTGGATGATATAAGTATTTTTATTTGCAATATTTTGACACTACCGATATATGGAAACTATACCAAGTGGAGTGTACATTATATTATTTACTATCAGCCAGAAAGTGAATTCAGAGGGAAGCTTACAATAATAAGCTTTCAAAGAGAAAATGTAATCATTGAAGAGTCAATCTTGTTAACCTTGGCTAGACCTTCTCTGCCAAAATTGTCTTGGACCAACCAAATAAGGCTTTAGACTACCAAGCAACAGGAATAAAATAAGCAAACCGCTTTATTGTTCATTCATTGTTCAACAAATTTAGTACATGTGTTAGATAAAAGGTATGTAGTACCTTTAATAATATCAACAACACCAATTGACAGCACTGAAAAAGATGGAGGCTGTACATTTTACCAGAATTCTGTGACCTTAAATCACCTGTAATAACAGATAAACATTTACCTTGTAAACATTTACCTTGTAAACATTTACCTTGTAAACATGAAATAACTACTTTTTTACCAAACTTAATATTCTGCCATTTCTACGAGATTTAATGTTTACTGTGTGCAAGGAACTATGGTTGAATGTACCAGTTGCCATCTTTTTTACTACCATCAATTAAGTTAATATACATATACATCACATACAGTATACACATGTATAATTCTACTTACATATTAACATTATTTTTAATAATTAATCCTAAGAACTGAACACGCAAATCAATGTAATATATGTTCCATCTGTTCCCTACCCTCCTTTATTGCTTTACGGCACTCCAGTCGATATAAAGGACAAAAAACAAACTGAGACTGAGAAAATTTAGCTATTAAAGAAATACTTAAATCATGTGACCTTTTCACTTGAATTTCAGTAATATACTTAAAAAATGAATCCTCCCCTCTTCCCAACTTATAATCCCATTCTTTCCCCATTAGAGTATCAAGCAACTCAAAATCTCCATCAGACATTAGTGAAAATCTGCACACAGCAGATAATGATGTAAAATTAAAAATCTGATTATCAAACATAATATCAGATGGTCCTAAATTTACACGAATAGAACTTAAGTTTGAAAACCCTCCAAGTAACCCAACCCGCATAACATGGCCTAAAACCATTCTCCTCATGTCTAACTTAACCACACTACTAACCTCACTTGACATAAAATTACAAAAATCCCCGAAAGCCGCCTCCTCTACCTTAGCTTTGACTGTGCTACTAAAATTAACTTTACCCCCAGAAAAATAACTAATATAATTAATATTACAGGTTATCACAAAATCTTCTCTTAGCTTGGAATCATTAATACTAATCAATTTAACATTAACACTACCATCTACCAAACTAAAAATTCTAGAAATAATAAAGGGTAACTGTATACCTTCTGTTGAAACAATATCCCCTACCCTTAACCACATTCCATCTCCCCGCAGAAAATAAATAAATATACATTTCTCTAACACAGCCTTCTCTGCACTTGCAGGTTCGGCTGCAGTCATGGGCTTCACACTTTCTGTGCTTTTTTCTCTGGATGGATTACATTTTATTTTCTTCGATTTCCTCCTTTCCACTGAAATGTCTTTCTTCATTATCTGTGGTGCCGGGCACAATTCACTAGGCATGACCTCTTTTTTTTCCCCATCATTCATCTCCACCTAACAAGAGATAATAATTATTTAGGAGTGACCAACAATACTTTATGCAATACCAATCTCTCAAAATCCACACTGGACCATCAAGGCACATGTATTGATACCTACCAGATGTATAAAAAACCTAGATATTAATTTTGCAATGTAGAAAGCCAACTATGAAATAAGTGAGGACATTTTTACCAAAATTATTAGATATTTAAATACAAAATACCAAAGTGACACATTACTATAGATTTCTGGTGAACTGATGAAGACTTAATAGGAAAGTGAAAAGGTGGTAAACTGCCAAGAATTTAGTAACAAGATACTGACGGCGGATACTTACAATGAGCTTTCTTCTGATGGCGTCGACCTCCACAACAGTTACTTCTCCATCATCTATCAACCATACTTTATCATCGCGTTGAAAGCGTTTGATCTTGTCTGACTAAACGAGAAACGTAATATTTAGGAACTACGAAGATTTGTCGCCTTCTAATAGTTTATAGAAGACTGGCGTGACAAATATTTCATTAAAGATAGAGTCGCTGTTGAAATACCCAGACTAATTGTAATTACACAAAACTGAACTTACCATTGAATCTTGAATTGTCCTTTTCTTTGGAATATCCACAATAGTAATATTGCGAATCACATGGGATTTCACTTCTGTGTCCCATGTGCTCCCAAAACCATCAAAGGTGACACGGTAGTTTTCTCCCTCAATGGCCAAAACCCGTCCTCTTGACCAAATACCATATTCATCGATGGCTTCTACGTTATCTCCAGCATTAAATGAACTCATTTTCCTCTTGTCGTAAAAATATTTGTTTCCTTCACCAAAACCTTCGCGTATACAAGTGTCACGCTTTACATTCAGATTTCATAAGATTGCCTGAATGTAACCATAGCAACGACTTTCTCAATCAACCAATCATAATTAAGATGCTAGTAAGCTATCCCGCGCATCCTTGCGTGCATAAATTACACACATTCTCCGGGCGCGTCTTGTAATGTTGGGATGAATCGAATTCTATTTTAAAATAATTGTTATATTAATCGTTAAAAAAAAGTTCATACATCTGTGTCGGTTCGCCAGCGGCTTTGGGCATGGGTCTTGAACCAATTAACTGTAGATTTCGTTCACGAGATAGAGCCCTCATGGATATTATATCTATAAATTTTGCTTGATTCATGGTTGATAGGGTGGAGGTTCTTCGATTTGTACATTCACAAACTGTCCGATCAAATGTGTAAAATCGCCCGATGAGTAGGTATATATATATTTCTCACCCCATAAAAATAATATCTTATATAGTATTAATTCGGGACGCTCATTGTTGGGCAACATATCCATTTTACGACATTCAACCACTTGATATTCAATATGTGAAAAATACTTTGCTAAATCGGTAAATATTACCAACAGAGGATTTTCTTTAGTACCCGCAATCATTTTGAAAGTGTTCTAAAAAAATATTACTTCTAACATGTGTTTTTATATCTTTCCCTACAACGTTTTACCGATAAATATTTTAAGCAACGTACCCTAGCATTAAGTCAACAAAAAGATTAAAAAGATTTACATGTATTAGTAATCGTCGGGGAGGGTCTTATAATATTTATTTTATCATTCAACCAATGAGAATACCCCGATTTTTTATTATGGAATTAAGTTCAACCAATCAGGTTACCCCATTTTTTTTAGCTTGTTTTTTATAAGCGTTTGTTCTAAATTTTTTAGTCACAATATCATTATGGCTCGTGTGAAGCAGACTCAGAAAAATATTGAAAGTGGAAAAACAATTGCTCGGATTGAAAGTATAAGGAAAAGATATTCCCAAAATGTTAAAACAACGACGTCTACAGCGACAAGAATATCGTAAAATGGGTCTGGATATTTCAGACGATGAACAATATACATCATGCCGTCAAGAAATCAGAGGAAGAAAGAACGTCAAACATCGTACAACTAAAGACATTGCACAGTCGCAATTAAATTTCGCTGTACCGATAGCTCAAGCACAGTCCAGTCACATATACCCTCTACTCCCGCAAGCGAAGTATAACACGTCGCCACGGCAAGCAAAGATACCGTCTCTACCCCAGCAAGTAAATTCACCATCTCAAGAACAGTCCAGTCACATATACCCTCTACTCCCGCAAGCGAAGTATAACAAGTCGCCACGGCAAGCAAAGATACCGTCTCTACCCCAGAAAGTAAACCACCCACCACCTCTACTATCGCAAGAACAGTATAATATACCTCTTCAAACACCGCAAGCAAAGTATAATACATCTCCTATTCCACCGCAAAAGATTTCACCGCCACAGGTATACGAATTACCCGTTCAAGAAGATGAAATAGATAATTACATACACGAAATGCCCATTGATTTCTTTGGACAAATCCCTATTCCTTCTCCTGAGAATTTAATACGAATGTGTGATGAAATGGTACCCGTTCAAGGAACACATTTATTACAAATTGTGGATGAATTAGCAAACGCTCTTTCCCCAACATTATCTCCTATTCCTCTTTCACCACCACCGCCGCCACCTATGTCTACATCACCCCAACCATTATTTCCACTGTGTGAAGAAGAGGAAGAAGAAGAAGAGGAAGACGATCGAGAAGTATTGAACGATCCTCCATTGAAGAAAAGATGTTTTAAACGTTCTTTAATTTATATGAAACGTGAAAAAAAAAGGCGATGAACATCATGAAGAAAAACGAATGACAATCTATTCGAATTATGATCAAGATATTATTTGTACAGAGCGTGATAAATATCGTGAGTTAGAGGGTCTCTATATTGAGAAACTATATATAAATAAACAATATTTGCAATGGCGTTCTAAAAAATTTACGAGCGATCTTATGGAAAAACGATATATAATGGATAATAATAAGGAAATAAAAAGAAAGCATGATTTGAAAAAAAGAAAACCCAAATGTATAAAATGATATTGTTGTAAATAAAAATATCAGTAATGTGAAATCATGGAGGTGTGGAATATTATGGTAAAAGAACTGGCACGTTTTGAAATAAAAATCAATAAAAATATGGAAAAAAGTGTGTGGAAATGTCTTGACGAACATGAGAATTTATTTAAAAATATTATTGGACATTTAAAAATTCCACGTGAACTTTTGGATGTATATAATCGTATGGATAGACATGAAATTGGACAAATAATAGCATTTTTTGCTTTAATCCTATGTTTTTTTAGATATAAAAACATTGATAATGAAGAATATTATATAAAATTATTTGTACGTCAAACAATTTTAGATTTTAGAAATTCTCATCTTAAATTCATTTTATTCCCCAATGACAAAAAACACACTTGGTTTTGGTTGTTGAATATATTCTTTGAATTTTTTAAATTAGTCTAAATACAATTTTTCAATACTCTGTATTATAATGTCAGGATCTTCATAGTTAATATTATATGCTTCTATAATACTCTTAATAATAAAAGTAGATGATGTAGTATTATCAGATGTAATCCTTACCCTTATAGTAGAATTATATAATATATCCAAATGCGGAGGGTAAAATTGTAAACTAATGGGTCTATTATTTTGTATAATACTATTATTTTTAACTAGATCAGAAAATAAACTGACTTTAAACTTATAAGTTTTACTTGTCTTATAAAACAATTTAAACCAATAAGAGTAATTCTGACAATTTTTATAACAACAGGTAATAGGCGGGGGTTTCGTTATCATTAGCTTAACAATCTATCGAGATTAAAATTATAAACCCCATCGTTACGAGTGTTAATTTTTGATATAGGGTTATGATTTTCGCAAAAGAAAATAAAACAACTTGCAAGTTGATAAACTATTTTCTCAAAATTATCTAAATTATGTAGATAATAAAAAGTAGCCTTCAAATAAAACGGATCTACAACATATAAATAAATACAGCAATATGTAAATTCACGACTAAAACAACGATTAAGTCTATGTAATGTATTACAAAGATAAGACCCTCCATATCCTATGGCTTTAGGAATTGTAGTTTGATCATCATTAATAGTAATAGAAATAAAGTGGTAAATATCATTTCTAGGGTAATAACTTGTTTGAATTTCAATAAAAAAATTATCGGAATGATTATCATTCAAATGAAAAATAGATTTAACTAATGTTTGAGCGGGTATTAATGGTAATTTATGATAACGCGAACATAGTTTTTCACCATAAATATAATATTTTCGTTGTGTATGAACAACGGGTATTATATAGTGTTGTTTATCTGTTAAGATTCGCCAATCCTTGCATTCATCTTGGTTCATTTCAGTTTTCATTTTTTCAATATAGGCGTAGTCTCCATACCCCTGACCAATTTGTCTCGATTCAATTTCCATACATTCGATAATTCCCCCATAGTAATAGTCACATAGGTCACAGACGGCAAATAATAATCCAATGTATCGGTTACGAAAATGTTGTATATAATAAACAATTTTCAATATCGTCTTAATATTGATTTCGTGGACTTGCTCATAGATTCTTTTATCACCAATGTTTAACGACATTCTCAAAAACGAATGATGGAACGCGTTTTTTAAAAAATCGACTTGTATATATACTATTTTCCCCATTTTTAAAATATTTATTTCCACACGCAGAATTTAACACGAATTTGATAAAATTTGAAAAAGTACTATTGTAACTACAATGTATAAACTAATCCCACGAATATTTAATATATCAACTGATTTGACGTGTGTGTGTTTTAGAACAAAATTAGGGATTTGTGTCTTTAATCCCACAACACAGCATTAGGTCAACTAATCCCCGAGTATTTGTTTAGAAGAAAATCGCTAATTATGGATTCGCGTCTCTAATTCCTACAACACACAATCATTGTACATGAGTATCACAAATCATCTGTATGACATGAAAGCTTTAATCAACGAACTCTGATTGGTCAAACTAATCTACCCACAGTAACGCATAGTAACGCGGGATGCAATTATAAAACCCGATGTAGGTTCGAAAATAATTAGTGAAAATAATTGAGTGTAGGAGAGAGAGAGATGGCAAACATATTTGAGAAGAAGAGCAGCGAAATTAAAGAAGCAGATGACTACATCCCGTTAGAGACAACTGAGAATCAACAGGAAAAATCTGAAGAGACGACTATCGAGGAGTTGTATATGGGTAAATATAATTGTGCATTAAACAAATGTAAAGAAGAAATATCCCAAGAACGACAAAAATTATTTTTAGCCCATATCACACATATAATGGATTGTGAATGTTTCCAGTTTAAGGGAGAGAGACCCAGTTATCGTGAAGTAACTCTTCTTGAACTTCAAACGAAGAAGTATTTTATTTATCATTGTTATGATGGCAAGTTAAAACCCTACAAAGAACTAACTCGAAGGGAACGTTCTACCATCTACTATCAATATCGATGTCATGGTTTAGACTATTTATCTGAAAAAAAATCAAGAGATTATTTTAGTCAAAGTGAACTAATAAATAGATTAAGTTATTTATTTCGTAATGTTTTTTCCCCGAATGCTATTATCGGGTATAAAGGTGGTGATAAAGAATCTTCTTTAGTTAAAACACTTCAAGAAAAAACTATTTTACATTGTGTTAATCTTGAATATTTTGGAATTGAGAAGTACGATTATTTACTTTCGTTTTATAATCTTAAACCAAGAAATTGTTGGTATCATACTAGCGAACCAACATGTTTATTGTATCATTGTAGTTTGTTTGAATGTCTTTTATTTGCTGCATGTTTGTTTCGTAAATTAGAAGATGAGGATAATGAACGATCTGTACTGGCTATGTATGATAAGGAATTTAATTTTTTAAATTTATTCTCTCCTGAACATTTTTCCTAAATAAAAAAATACACTAGTGTCTTTTGATTTAAAAAAAATCAAAAAATATTGAACGTATTTTCCTTTTATTTTTAGAAACACAAAGATTGTTTAAAAAATTATCAAAAGTACATTTAAGAAATGCTTATATTTTAAAAATAAAACGTACATTAGAACGTTATTATTTTGTTAATGAAGTACATGTTGTCAAGTACGAGAGAGAAGTTTTAAAAAAAATAAGATGATCATAGAAACTCTTTGTACATTTAAATATATAAAAAATGATATCATTATACGTATAGTATAAATAAAACGTTCTTATTTTTTTTCTCTTATTGGAAAAGCATTAAAATGAGTCAGAAAAAAATCATCCATTATAATGAACGTTTTTGGCTTTCTAATCCAAGAAAATACGCGACAGTTGCTTTAAAAACAGTAGACAATCTATATGAGTTTCAAGAAGTGTCTTGGATACGTGGTGTAGTACCAACGAGTTTTCTTGACGGTTTTAAAATTAAAACAAATATTCGTGCTCCAGGTCCATTTACTGATTTTTCATTGACATTTAGTAACAATAGAAAATTTCAAACAGATAAACAGAATTATCTTACGGGAGAATTAGAAGCAAGAAAAAAAGATTGGTATAAACGAAAAATAATTCATAGTATTGATGTAAAACTTAAAAATAATATTGGAGAAAAATATAACGATGCATTAGGATGGAGTATTGTTCAAGTTAAAAAAGAGATATTCGAACAGGGTGATCTTGGGGCATATATTGGAAAACCTAATAAACCATATTTTAGCTCTAATCAATTGTTTATTGATCCTGAGCAAAATTTCTTTAACGATGATAAACGTTTTGTAGATTTATCTTATAATTTACCTGCTGACGAAGATTTTATATTGATTCAAAACATTCAATTTACAGATGATCATTTTTTTTATAAATATGGTATTAAAACGGCTGAAGCTGATAAACCCTATACTGAATACGATATTTCTATTGTTTATTCCGATGGATATACGTAGATATGTCTATATATAAAGATCGTTTTTTCAAGATGTGTGTGTAAGTGTCATGGCTATTTTTCAGAGGGTAATAAATCAAGAGGGATATAAGATATATCACGATTTAACACAATACAGTTATTTGGAATCCGTTTTTTTTTGGCAATTAGTAGGAAGTGTGGAAGTTGAAAAATCAAGATATCATCTACTAATATCTATAGCTGATTATGAAGCATATTTTCGGTATGAATTTATACTGGAAGTAGAATGTTCAAAAAATCCCAAGATGTATATTATACATCATGAGGAACACGAAATTCCAGAAGAATGTTATGAATTTCTTCGTAAAATATGTGAAGCATGGAATGATGACCGACTCCCACGTATCAACGACAAAGGAATTGGAGAATATTTAAAGATAATAGATTACGATAGAAAACATTGTTTTACTTATGAGTGCTTTAGGAGTATTATAGCATTATATTATGATTTTTTTGTTTATAATAAAACTATAAAATACTCTTGTAAAAAATGTAAAGGGGAATACGAATGTAATGTGGATTACCCTAATTTCACCAGTGTAAATTTTAATGAAATAAGAGCTTATAATGTAGAAAAATATTCAATGGACAATATCCTCTTATGTAACGAAATAATACAATGAATGTATTTTTTTTATTTTAAAATTAATACATTAAAATCTTTTCAAGATTGTTTCTGGGTCTATGATATACAATTCCTCCTTTTTGAAAATGACCTTTGATTTTTTTCGTTCCTTGTTTTGCTATATTTTTTACTAAATTTGCTCCTTTTTAAGCTCTTTTTTAAAATCTTTTATAAAAAGTTTGCTGTATTTATTGATTGTTTTATTTCCTCCACGTTGCCTTTTTTTCCCTTTAAAAATACCCCCACGTTGCCTTTTTTCCCCTTAAAATCACCGCCCTGTAAATCTCTTATTCTTCCTACCATTGTTATGAAGGTTGTTTTCTCTTCCAATAGTTATCACCATAGTCTGCAAAAATTTCTTCATTTGCTTTTATATGTTTTGTACTTTCTAAATACATTTTTTTATTATTTGGATCGTAAACAAAATCGGAATTATTTTTATATATAGAACCGGGTTTCCCATTATTCGCATAACGTGCTGCTGCGTGAGTTGTCAAATAAGCATCGATACAAGTGTTTGCATCGTTACAAATACTATATACAGCATTATTGTTTTTACCATATTTACGATCCAATTTGGCTTGTGTTGTTTTTTGACCCGTGTAATAAGAAATATTACGATCGGGTTTAAATGTTTTTTCCAAGCAAATAATCCTTCACCAGCATTGGGGATATTTGATTTCTTGATACGTAAGTTATTTTGTTTTGCTAAATGAATCCAACATTTTTTTGTTTTTGCTGTTCGTTTACGACATCTTATTTTTTTTAAGGTTTTACTTCCACATTGAAGAACGTGACGTATACTTTGAGATTTATCATTGCGTCTTTTTTTTCGAGGTAACTTAATTCTTACCATTTTTTTTAAAATATTGTTTTTATTCCTAAATAATCATTATTTTGTTCATGTGTCTGAATAAATTTTACCAAACATTCTACTTTATAGATAATATCTTCGGGACAGTTATATATTTCTTTTTTTAATTCTGTTATTCTTTGTTTTAAAATCTTTGATGAAATAGGTATTATCTTTTCTTTATCTTCTGTAAAATTTAGTAAACATTCCTTTAAAAGATACGGAGTAAATAATATTGAAGGATCATTATCTTGAATTTCATATCCGATATAAGGTAAATTAGACGTTTTTAAATAAATTTCAATATAAACAATTTCACTCATTTTTTTTTTACTCTCTTTTTTTTGTTTTAGTTTTTTTTAAATGGGTTCTTTATTATCAAAAAAAATCCCTGCTATAGTTACGTTGACATGTATTAATATACAGGATTCATACGATGTTACTGCGCGGGCAAATGTAAAAAGTGATGATGATTATGTTAGATTTATCTTTAGTAATGCTCCAAAAAGTTTTTTCTCTACAGCCGTTTTACCCGTGAAAGACTTTGACGTTAAACATTTCTTAAATATTATGGAAAAATTCATGCAGAGTAATAAAGAAATAATAGCTAATGGTTGGAATAGTAAGGTAATAGTTCAAACTTTCCCCGCAGGAATAAGTACAAATAAAAAAAAAAATAGTGTACTAAGGAAAAAAAGTATTTATAATAGTTTGAATAAGGGAAATGCTACAGATAAAGGCGGTGTGAAAAGTAATATGTATGTAAAAAAATATGGTCGTAAATTTCGCACGGGTGTATTTTATATTCTTAGCCATGTATTATTACGTACAGTGAAAGATTGCTGTTTTGCTTTAGCAATATTAGTGGGTTTATCATTTTTAAAACAAGACGATAAATATTTTATAATGAAAAGAAAACCAAATAAACCAGTTGATGATTTATTTACGTGTGAAGAAATTCGAAATGTATATCGGGAATGTGGGATAGCCGAGGGTAATGTTGATGCTACACAGTTTAATTTAGTATATAATAATTATTTAAAAAAACAGGGTGTTGATTTGTTAGTGTATGCTGACACTCATTCCGATAATATAATTTATGATTCACGAACTGATAGTGAAGGTAATCTTATTAAATTAACTAATGAAATTGTATGTTTATGGTTAAATAATAATCATTACGATGTAGTCTTAAGCACAAAGGAATTTTTTAAACTTAACACCAGTTCTTTTTGTGTTAAATGTATGAGTTATTTTACACGACATGAATATATCGATAACCACCTATGTACTACAAATAACTTAACTTGTTTACGATGTTATAAATATCCGAATAATTGTAAAGATAAAAATAGTAAACTTATTTGTAGCAGTTGTGATATAATTTTTTATGATGAAAATTGTTTTACAAATCATTTAACAAATAAAATTTTTAAACCTTCTCATAGTAATTATAGCCGTTTAACACCTTGTCAATATTATTTTTTTTGTAAAACCTGTAACAAAATTTGTCCTCGATTCTTTTTCATTTTTTCTAATAAAACAGTTAAACATGATTGTAGCAAACGATTTTGTTTTCATTGTGATAAATACATGAAACAACCTCATTTTTGTTATGTGAAACCCCTTTCATTTGAATATAACAAGGGTAAAGAAAGTGAACCCACTTTATTTTTTTTCGATTTTGAAACAAAAGTAAACAAAACTAAATTGCTCGTACCTTTTTATTGTATCGTCCAAAAGGTATGTAAAAAATGTCAACATATTGAATTTAAAAAATCAAAAAATTTTGAAAAAAAGGATCAAGAAATTATTGATAATACTATTGAAAAAGTTAGTTGTTGTGGGAACAGACAATTTATTTTTGATAACAATGTTATTGAAACTTTATGTGAATTTATGTTTGAACAAACAAATTCCGTTTGGATAGCTCATAACGGGGGTAGATTTGATACTATTTTTATTTTAAAATATTTTTTAGAAATAAAACAGATAATACCGAATACTATAATGAACGGTACTAAAATAATGAGTTTAATAATTAAAGAACAAAATATTAGAATCCTCGATAGTTATTTGTTTTTTAGTATGAAATTAGCAGATATTCCAAAAGCAATGAGCATTCAGAATGTGAGGGATTTCATCCTTATGAATTTTACGATTTAACTTATGAGGGTGAAATTGTAGATCGGAAATTTTTTGATACGAAACATATGAATACAGCAACACTTAATGAATTTGAAAAATGGTATTTAGAAAAAAAAAAGAGAAATATATATTTCGTAAAGAGATTTATTATTATTGTTGTAGTGATGTAGATATTTTAAGAAAGGGTTGTGTTAAATTTTCTACAGTGATAGGTGCCATAGGTCATATTACACCCTTTTATGCAAAGAGTTGTATTACGATTGCTAGTTTAGCTTTGAAAGTGTATAGACTTAAATTTTTAAAAAAAAATTGTGTAGGAATTATTCCTGCTTCGGGGTATAGGGGATGTGTAAAACAGAGTTTAATTGCTATTGATTGGTTAGATGAAATTAATCGAGAATTAGGAGGAAATTTAGAATATATCTGTTCACAAAATGGTGAGAAAAAAATTCTAGGACGTTTTGTCGATGGTTTTTATAATGATACGATATATCAATTTCATGGTTGTTTTTATCACGGATGTCCCAAATGTTTTGACCCCTATGCATTAAACGTTCTTACAAACGAAAAATTTAGTAATTTATATGCAAATACGCAACGTTTTTCTTGGACAATAAAAAATGCCGGTTACAAATTAATCGAGATGTGGGAATGTGATTATTTAGAAGAAAAAATATATACACAGAAACAATTAATTGAAAAGAAAAGAAAATTTTATCCGTTTACTCCTTTAACACCACGTGACGCATTATATGGGGGACGAACTTCCCCCGTATGTTTATTTAAAGAAACAAAACCCAACGAACGAATAAGTTATGTAGATTTTACATCGCTATACCCCTATGTACAAAAAAAATATGATTTTCCTGTGGGTCATCCTACTATTTTACTGGGCGAAGATTGTAATAAAATAAAAATCAAGGACATATTTGGTTTAGTAAAATGTTGTATTTCACCTCCTCGAAATATTTACTTTCCTGTTTTACCTGTTAGAATAGATGGGAAATTATTATTTCCATTATGTTATAAATGTGCTGTGAATAAATGTAATAAATGTGAACATAATGAAAGCGATCGATACTTAACGGGTACTTGGACTAGTGTTGAGATTAATGTTGCTATAGATAAGGGATATAAAATAATAGCTCTTTACGAAATATATCATTTTGAATGCAAAGAAAATTTTTTTTCACAATACGTAAATCAATTTTTAAAAATCAAACAAGAATCTTCAGGAATTCCTACGGATTGTTTGAACGCAGATGGAAGTAAAAATGATGATAAAATTAAACAGTATTGTAATGATTATTTAAAAAATGAAAATGTTTTTTTAGATAAAGACAAAATAGAGAAAAATCCCGGATTAAGAACTATTGCAAAAACATTTTTAAATTCGGTATGGGGAAAATTTGCCCAAAACGAAAATAATACACAAGTGTGTTTTTTAAACGATTATGAAGAATTATTAAATATCGCCAATGATAAAAGTAAAAAATTAACATCGATGGAATTTATAAACGAAACATTATTACGTTGTACATATGAAAAAATTGATGATGCAACAACACCTCTAAAAACGGGAAATGTAATCATTGCATGTTTTGTCACTGCATATGCACGTTTAAAATTATACGAGTTACTCGATAAATTAGACGATCGCGTTTTATATTTTGATACAGATTCTGTTATTTATATATCTGATGAAAATAATTATACTGATGTTAAAACGGGAAATTATTTAGGAGATTTAACGAATGAATTAAATGAAAATGAATGGATAACAAATTTTTGTTCAACGGGTCCAAAATGTTACGCGTATATAACTAATTTAAATCAGGAATGTATTCATGTCATAGGTTTTACTTTAAAAAACGAAACAATAAAAGAAAAATTGAATTTTTTATCCTTGACACAATGTGTTAAAAATCAAGATCAGATCATCGAAATTAAACATCACAATAAAATATGTAAAGATAAACTTAATCATATTTTTATGGAGGATGAAATAAAAAAATTTTCATTTACATTTAATAAACGTGTTGTTTTAGATAACTGAAATGAACAATGTTTCATTACCATTTCAACACCCTTTTATGTTAACGTTATGTGGTCCCAGTCAAAGTGGGAAACATATTGGATATTACAATTATTGAAAAATATTAACATTATGATTACACCCGCAATTGTTAAAATTGTTTATTTATATTCAATTTATCAACCTCTGTACGCTGAAATGGAAAAAGTTCTTGCGGAAAAAACAGATATTAGTGTTGAATTTATCGATTGTCAAAAGGGTATTCCCCGCATTACCGATATACAAACGAATACCCGTGAAAATACTTTAATAATATTAGATGATCTCATGTTAGTTGCAACATCATCAAAAGAAAAGCTTGAAAGAATATATAATATTGCAACTCAAGATGTCCATCATCGTAATATTAGTGTTATTTTTACATGCCAAAATTTAACATATGGTAATGGTAAATTGCGAAATTTACGTGTCAATAGTCAATATTATGTTATGTTTAAAAATTTAAGCGATTATAATAATATGTATACGATATGTGATAATAAAAAAATTAATAGAAATAGATTTAATAAAGTATTAAGTGAAATTAATGAGAAACCCTATGGTTATTTGGTATTTGATAATTGTAGAAAAGGGTATGAAAATTGTAGAATTAGAACCAATGTATTTCCACATGAATCAACGATAATCTATGATTTGTAAATAAATGTAAAAAGAAAAAGAAAATGTTTTTTAAAAAAAAAAGAGTTGTTGAAAATCGTTTTTTTAAAAAGCATATATAGTATGGGGTGTGTATATTGTGTATGAATTTTTTTTAAAAAAAACATGGCAAGAAGAAGATATAGAAGCAGGAGGGGAATTATCCTTAGCAAAAAAAACCAAAAAGGGGGTAGTAGTGTTCTATATTTTTTGGGACCTATTGGACAAATAGTTGGAAGTCAATTGGGATTCGGTATTCGAAAAAGAAGAAGAAAAAGAAGAGATTATATGTCTATAAAACCAAGAACGGGTTGGCATTGGTAACAGTGTTACCCTTAGAAAAAATATAAACAGTGTAAATAAGTTAATTTTTTGTTTAATTAAAAATTGGCATTATTAAAACTACAACATGACTGATTGTTATTACTCTTACAATTTTTTTTACATTTTTTATTATATATTCCCACGAGTACACTACCTAAAATTGCTTCTATTTTTTTTTTAAATTTAATATCATTTTTTATTTTAATACGTTCATTTTTAAATATTTTTTGTTTATTATTATTTTCGATTTCATTACGACATTGATTGTATAAATATAATAAACTCCAATTTCCACACACGGCAGTATTTTTGGATTGTAATTGTTTACTTTGAATATATTGAAATTTTAGTCCTTTTTTTACACTATAATCATACCAATATTCACGTTTATAAAACGATACATCTTTAGCAAAACTATCAAAAAAATACATATGTTTTTCTTTATCCACCCATATAGCAACCCAATGTTGACCGTTTTGATCTGCTTCATCCGTATTCCAAATCGAACACGAGGGATAAAAATTTTTTTACGAAAAAAATTTGCAGGAAATGTACCCAAATAATATTTATTTAAAAACTTATTTATTTTTGAAATTTTATTAATCTCGTTCGTAAATAAAAATTGGGTTAAAAAACAATGTAAATTCGTTGATTTTTTCGTCGCCATTTTCTTCGTGTTGTATAGGGTGGCGTTGAAGGTGTAGGAATGTGGGTGGTGAGGGAAGTAGATGGTTCTTCGTTATTCGCAAGACCCGAAGTGGTTTTTCCCAAATTTATATAACGTTGTCGTAATTTTATATTACGTATATAATAGGCGGGCATATGTAATTTTTTCAATTCTTTTAAAGCAACCGTTTGCTTATGTTGTGTAAGATTGAACATGTTTTGTTTGCTGACATTATGCGTTAAATCGTATAATAAATCATGATGGTTTATTCCAACACCGTTTAATTTTATTATATCTGTACCCCCAATTTTAATTTTCAAGAAATTCTTTTATTTGTTGACCACTTGTCACAGTCGGCGTTTTACTTACCTCGGGCGATTCATCATTGGTCACCTCATTTTCAAGTTCATTACTTTTTCTTTTTATCTTTTGTTGTCTTTTTAAAAAACTAACCATACTCTCTGCGACACGTTGATCATTATTAACTTTTTTCATTTCTTCTTTCATTTTATTTTTACTTTCAATAAGTTCGAAATTATTTTTGTTGTTAATTCCCTGCAATAATTTTTCGTTTTCATGATCAGTTTTGATTAAATCTAAAATTTCATTTAATTTACTCGGATTAATTAATTGCATATTATTTACTTCGGTCATTTTTTTTTATTTGTTGGTTAAGTAATTTGTATGCTTTTTGATATATGTTGATTATACGAAAATCCTCAGATAATATTTTTAAATCTTTTTCTTTTATTTTGTTCTTTGAAAACTTATTCATTCATTCACTTATTCATTCAATTTTATTTAAAATATTTTTAGCAATGTATTGTAATTTATTAATTAATTGAGAATCTAACAACGTATTTATCAATATCTGCTTTAAGATATTTTTTAACGATGGTAAAAAATCCTTTTTTTTTTTTTCAAAGGCTTTTTTCTTTATTTTATTTAATTGAACTAATGTTTCTAAAAATTTTAAATCATCTTCGCAACTTGATGAAGAAGAAGTAATTGAACTTTCACTATCCATTTCATCACTAACATCATCGCTAACAACATCGCTATCATTTTCACTATCAACTTCATCATCATCATCATCATCATTATCTCTTGAATTATCATTTTTTTCGTCTTTTTTTTCCTCTTCTTTTTTTAATTCATCATTTTTTTCTTCATTCATTTTTTTTTATGCGTAAACTGAAAACGGTGGAAATACAAGAATATGTTCACGATTTAGGGGTATTTTGTTAATAACTGGTTTTTTTATTTTTGGTTTTTTTATTCTATTCTTTGTTGTAATGGGTTTTGTGTTCTTCATATTTTTTTGTACATCCCCCTTGCTACAAATGTTGATAATTAAATGCTGTGTAATAATCTTGCAGGGGTATTTAATCCTACTCTAATTTCATTTCGAAATTCACCAACAAATATTAACGCACCTGCAATTGTATTTTGAGAAAAATGAAAATCCACATTAACATTTCCCGACGGTCTTATGGGTAATACTGCAAGATGAGAGTCTCTATTATCTGTTAAATCAATTGCTAATATACAATACCCGTTTTTAAAGTCATTATAAGTCATGGGCATTTCTGAATAGTTACGATTTAATACCGAGCGTAATTTTGAGTAAGCTTCAGCTTCATTTTCTATTTTCCCGGCAACAGCGTTATTTACCGAAACTTCAACATTATCATAATTAGGTCAGTTAAATTCAAAAATATTATGAGTATATGATCCGTTCCAATTTGCTAATGGAGAAAATACAATATATAAACGTGTAGGAACGCTACCATTAAACACATCGATTACTTGATGTGAATTTCGTCCTGCAGCTAATGATTCAGTAATACAACGATAATTGGTTGTATAATATAATGTTTCTTTATTATGGGTCATCATTTCTGTATTAATTGCATTTGATAATTGTTTTTTGGGTTTAAATACAGGAATTTTTATTTTAAAATCGTCTAGGGTAATTATAGTATTAGCAACGGGCATATTAGCATGATTGGCCCCCATCATTACAATTGTATTTAATGCCCGCGTTAAACGTAATTCAACTTTATACGCTGTAGGAATATATATTTCAGCACCACCTTCGCTAAATAATGAACAATCAATCTCATCTATCAAATACTGTGATTGATTTTGAAATGCCTGTGTTTTTTGTCTCCCCCCTGTATTTACGACAGCAGTTCCATTCGTGAAACCCGCGATACTGCTCATATGTTCGGCTGTATCTAAATATGCTAAATTAAGCTCTTTAGAATCTTTATATCCCGACGGTGTTTGACGCATTATAAATTCTATCCATGATGCAAAATGTGCAAAATTATCTGATGGGGTAATTAAATTTTCATTTATTTTTAATTCTTTTGTTTTCCACATTGTACGAAGGGGTAATGTAATCATCGAAAACCCCGATGCTGCAGGTGCTATAAGTCCAACAGCATTTCTAATCGATACTCTAGCCATTATTTTAGCATCACTTGTTTTCATTAATCCAACGGCGTTCCCATGCCTTGTAAACGTGTATACTGACGATTGATTGTCGACAGGCGTCGCAATAATTTCAGTTTCACGACATTCAGTAAACGTATCATTATAGGGTGATGAAGTAAAAAATTGTAAAGGTTCACTAAATAATATGTCATTTTTTTCCACATCTTCAATTGTTTTACTCATTTTTTTTTTTAAACGTTAATTTTAAGAATTTTTGCAACCGTTCCCAACACTTGAGGAAGAAACATACCCAGTGCCAATGCTCCTCCAAAACCTCCTTTTTGTATTTTTTATCTACGCTTCCTTATTCCTCTTTTGTTTTTTCTTTTTTTATATATTTTTTACGAGTCATTTATTTTATTTTTAAAAAACAACAATAGCCACAACAATAAAAATAATAATAATATCCACAACATTATGATTTTTTTATATAACATTTTTTTTATTTATACTTTTTTTTACAGTTTATCTATTTTGTAAAAAACGTATTACATTTGGATCTATTTTTTTTCTCTTTTTTTTATTATCACTTGTATAATAAGTATCTAAATTTAAATTTGAGGGTAATCCCACACCCTCATTTAACAAAATTTCTTTCTTAGTTGGATTTTCTTTATTTTTTCTTTTCACAACAAAATATGATGATGAATAATTTTTTCCACGATTTCTACCATTTAACAATTCAGTATAATCTTCTACGGATAGTTCATTTATTTTTTCAGTCATTATTTTTTTCTTCAAATAAATTTATATATATCTTAATTTCTTCACCTTTTAACGGCACGTTATTCTCATAGTTAATAAAGAACTGTAGTGATTGTTTAGCCTCTTTATCACTCATAAATAAAAAATAGGGGAATTTTTTTTTTTCATCATTTAATGATGTATAAGGATTTTTTTCGTCAATATAAAATAATTATTTTATAGTATATATAAAACGTTGTGTTGCATTAGAAATAATAGTAGATGAAGAAACTGAAATCGTTCCATTATTTATTTTTTTTGATTGTGTTATTGCACTGAAATCCATTTTTTTTGCACACGTAATTCGAAATGAATTTTTGATATTTTTATATTCAATCGAATTTAAATTCCATAAAAAATTTTTCCCACTATTTACTAAAATGTAAAGAGAAAAAGGATAAAATATTTTATATTTTTTAATTATCATTTCCCCATTTTTTTCTTCAAGAACAATCAAAAGCATTATGTTGAATGTATTAAACAATCAATACTAAGTGTTCCTGAATCAAAAGAAACTAATTTTCCTGTAGTATCTTTAACTTTAATATGAATTTCTCGTATAATGTCTTTTTTTAATTTTCTCAATGATTTTGGGGGACTATAACAAACTAATTGTCCATTCCCCCCACCACCTTGTCTATTCCATTGAATGGGGACTGTTGTTAACAATTCGGCACAACTATCACCAACTAACCCCAGTTCTATTTCATCACAATATATAAACATTTTATTTAATCCGTCGGATACATCGGGTAAGTAATCAAAATGTTTAGAAAAAAGGGTTCGAGGTGTAGGGTTATCTTTTTTTATTTCAAACAAGAGAATTACGATTTCAAGATCTTTTTCATTTTTTAAACCTAGCATAAAAGCTAATTTTTTTGAAAATAATATATTAATCTTTTGATTAAAAGAAGCATATTGAATACCCTTTTTTTCTATCGTAGTCTTGTTAGATAATCGAAATTCATTTACCTGTAACCCATCGACTGCTTTACTCGCATTTTCATATACCCAATACTCAATCTAAACATTAACATTAATAATTACTTTCCCATTTGACCCGATGGTAAAAAAAAATTCAAACCTTCTAAGATATTATTTAAAAATATAATTAATGAAGATAAATCATAAATTCCGTCGGGTATAATAAATTTATCCAATGTAAAAACGAACTCACTGCTTGCGTATACCGTATTATTAATTTCTTCGGGTATAAAATTCTTATAGGTTATGATAAATGAAAAAAAACATTCATCACCTACAATATTTTTAGTTGTTTGGGGATAACAAACTTGTAAAACTTCTAAAAAACATTCATTGTTCAAAGCATCAATAGGCTGTGCAATTTTCATTTCAAAATCATTAATCAAATTCTTTTGAAGTCCTCTTGATATTGAATTACTACCAATGTGTAAATTCATTTTTTTTTTAAAACTTGTAATTCAGCACGATAAAAAATTCCTTTAATTTCTTCACGTTGTTCGTCTTCCAATTGATATGTAACGGGATCGGTGATAAATACTTTTTTAATAACAAATATCTCATTAGTCCATCGTCGAAGACTACTTTTTTCAAAAATATTATTTTTTACTCTCACAATACGTACACGAGTACCTTCTCGTATCAGATCTTGAGTGGGAATAGGATAATTTAAATGATCACGTACTATTTTATTTTTTACTTTACGTATTTTTCCTTTATTTTCTTCGCGATAAATTTCAAAAGGTGTTGCACCAGCTAATGCTTTATGTGGGGAATTATTATAACGATTAACAATAAGGGGTAAATACTGAATATAGTCAAATTCTCCAGTCATTGTTAAAACACGACGAACCATTGTTTTTAAAGTTCCAATTACACGTTCCACATGGGATGCATTTATTTCTCTATTATACGTATGAAATACTTCAAAATTATACTTTTTACTTAATTTCGTACGTATATCTTGAAATTCTGTTCCTTCATCACTTTGAATTTTAAGAGGGGCTATTCCTTCTTCAATAAGAATACTTTCAAATTTATTTTTAACATTATTAGACGTTTTCTTTTTTATTAATTTTACCCAACAAAATCTTGAAAAAATATCAATACACACCAGCCAATAACGATATTGATTATTATATCGGGCTAAATCTTTATTTTCAGCTAAATCAATTTCCCATTGTTCATTATTTTTATTAACAGCATATTTCAAACGTCTATATATTTTTTACTACTACTATGTAATCTATAATTAGAATAATCCTCATCAGTTAATGTCTCTCCTTTTAATAATCTTGAAGCTTTTTCAATAAAGTCAGCAGAAAATTTAGTTTTTTTCTTTTTATTCATTTCTAAAATAAAGAAATAAAATAAGTATAATATTCTTCAAGTTCATCAACGAGTTCTTTATCGCGTAATATCCCCATAAAATCAACTTCTATATTTTTACACGATAACTCTTTATTTATAGTATTACCGTACAAACATAATGTATCTTGTATATTTTTACAACATTTAAAACGATAAAAAAATATTTCTGAAATTACTGTTGGACTTAAACGGTGACAAACCTCATCATCATCACTTTCTACTTTTATTTTCTTAATCTTTTCGTTGTCGTCGTCATCGTCGACGTCGTCGTCAAAATTGAGTGGGGGTTTCTTTTTCTTCAATACTCGTTTTTTGACTGTGGTAGGTGGGGATTTATGACCTGTCGCATGATTATACTTTCTTAGGGCAATAATATATTCATCCAAGGAATCTTTCTTTTTTATATGAAAACTACCCCAGTCATCAGACCATACGATTTCACTTGACGTTGCGTTGTTGTTGTTGCTGGTTGTCGGTGTTGGATCATCGTCAAATTCCATTGCATCGGATAATTCGTTATCTTGATGTTGATAACAAATTTTCAAACCACCCCACGCATCTGTACGAACAACCAAACGGCATGTTTGCTTTTTCCAATTTTCAAATCTTACCACTTCAAAAAATATCTGCACCAATTTCTCTTGAATGCTAATCTTATTAAGAACATTCAACAATGAAGGAATATGATCATTTTTCACTTCAACAGCGCTATTGTATGTGTACTTGTCACATCTTTTATTTGTAGGATATACTTTTGCGAGAATAGCATTACCGTTGATTTTTTTTTGTGCAATTATTTTTGCAGACAAATCTGTATACGATTGCATTTTATAAAAATGATCATATTGTTGTCGCGCATAAAGTTCCACCATCTCTAAATCTGTTCCCGAGTGAAGGGTAAATGATGAATCACTGTAGGGACAGTGCTTATATTTTATACCCTCCTCACAATTTAAAAAAATTGTATTCCATCCAAATGAAAAAAATTTTATTACACTAATAACGTATATAATTGATTACAACATTTTATATCAAATAAACTATTTTGTTTGCTTTGCATAACTCCTAAAATTTTACATAACTTTCTATGTTGTTTTTTTGTTTTTATTTTACATTCTATTTTATTTTCTAGAAATGCAACAAGTGCTTTCCCTATTCTTCCATTTCCATCGGAAAAAGGATGAATGGTTTCAAAAATATAATAAATCAAAACTGATATATTTTTTCTTTGATAGTTTTTTACGTAAAATTCATCTAAATGTTCCATATATTGTTGAATATCTAAAGGATCAACCCCCTCATGAAATCCAACAAATCTTTTTTTTTTACTGTAATTTCCAGCATTCGTTAAATGGACCATAGATATTTCATGAATAGTTTTACAACATTCACTTATTTTCCATTTTTCATTTTTTTCCATATAAAATTTTCGAAGGGCAAAACAAAATCTCCCACATCTCATCCAAAATTCTTTTTCATTTTCTTCGTCTTCTTCCATTCGTATAACATCATATGCAAACACTTTAAATTTTATACAGTCTTTTATTTCCATTTTTTTTTCTACATACACGTTTGTTCACTAATACGTTTATAAAAAATATCCCAATTAACATTCGGTTCAGTCAGTTCGTTTTCATATATGGGATTTTTTTAAATTAAATTATAATTCAATGATGTTTGTATATATTTTCTTATCATAGTAAATAAATCTTTTACTTCTTCTTCAACCATTATTACATGTGCAAATACTTTCTCATTATACTTAAATTCTCCCGTACACCCCCATAATTTTTTATTCGCGTAACATCGACAGGATGTAATAGTAGGGTGTGATTTTCATTTAAATCATAATTACGTTTGTTTAAAATATTTAATTTCAAAGGATCAAACTCAAAAAAATAACTTTGACTCTTACAATTTTTATACCGACATTTATCAAAGGATACTTTACCCTTTTTTATATAATATATAAAATCAAAAAAATCATATCTAATATTTTTTTCAGAAAGACATTTTTTTTGTCTATTGAGAAAACTTCCTATAGGGTTATGTTCACGACAATAAAATATAAAACATGAAGTGATCATGATAATAATTTTAGTTGAACTACAATAAACATAAGAATTGAAAATACTTGGTGCTACCATTAACAAATAAATATATAAAAAAAGATTTAAATCACCTTTCTCGTGCTGTATGTGCTTAAATTTGCTTACTAAACTTTCTTTTCCATAACCCAGGGTATAAGATAAGTGTTTTCTTTCAAAGGTTAGATTTTGTACAAAATATGTATAATGATACTTATCTTTGGTTCTTAAACATTGAAATAAATCTGAGTGGTTTTCAAGGGGTAATACAATAAATAATTATTTTAAACAATCGGGGAATGAAAAAAACTACAGCATATCGTGTCTGATTCAATTAATAAAGTACGTTGAAAGGGTGTTCTCTTCAAGGAAAATTTTTCTTTGACTTGCTTGTAAATTCGGGATCATATGAGAGTAACGATCTTCTAGGATAAAATAGGATTCCATTCCACGGGTTCCCTTGATTTTTTTCATATTGACTATATAACTTACTTCGTCGTGGGGGCGAATGTTGTTTTTACATTTCATCATGGGACATGTGACATATTTTCCACGATCATTATTCAAATAATCCACATAACCAAAATAAATATCCAATTTCTCCTTGGTTAAAATATTGAAAATAAAGAACAACTCTTAAAATTGTTTCAATCATATTGCTGTGATTTGAAATGTCATATTTTTTACTCTTTATATAGCTTTCAAATTCATTAAGCTAAATAAACATTAATCTAAATAAAATAAAAAACATTTTGTTTTCTGGTTCATTCTTCAGTTGAATCTCATGCAAGCAATATGTCAAAACCCAAACAGTATGATCTTCACTATCTTAAAGAAAATTGTCGAAATCAAAAATTTATTGTACGTAAATGTGAACAAATCCTAAATCCATGCTTTCCTATGAATCGATTATATATAAATTTGGAAGTTATGGAGTATGCAGAAAATAAAAAGCTTAATTATAAACAATATATAACAACATATGTGGCAGGAGATTGTGGTATACATAATTTCATAGATCAAAAAGTGTATATAAATTCTTTTTTTTAAATAAAAAACGCTTTTCTCGATTTATTGAACTGTTTTATTTCAAATATTTAATTCATTAAAATTATTACATAATTCCCCACAAGAATTTAAATATACATGTAGTTGCAACATAGATTTATCAAAATGTATTTTATTTATTAATGTTACAATATAATTTCCATTACTAGTACCATAAATCACATTAAGTACAGATAATATATTTTCATCTTTAATAAGAACTAAATAAAGCTCTTGACCATCAAAATTTTCACGAAAATGATAATTTACTAATCTAAATCTTGAATCCTTACATTTACCATACAAAAACGTTTTTGAATAACATGGGATATTATTTATCTCAAAACAATCAAGGGTCGAAATTAACGTGGGTAATCTCGGTTCTCTATCAATAAATACTATATGTTTTCCCACTAACTGATCATAAAATGACATAGTCCAGCTAAAACCGGTTATTAAAAATCTATAATATCTTTTTCCACCATATCGTTTCCGAAATATAGATTGTTCATTTTTATCTTCCACATAAATGTTAAAATATTTATAATCATAATCAGCACATCTAAACTGATAGGGATGCTCTCTCCATTCCAAAAAATAAAACGTTGAATCGCGTGTTTTTTCTATCTCAAACAATTCAGCATGTAATAAATATTGAATGTCGGGATAAAGAATTTCATCAAAATCACGCTCTCGTACAGCCATTTAAATCTTTTTAAAAAAACTTCGACGTCATTTCTTCTATTCGTCGTAACCTATTGCCACTGAAACAATCACTGTATATTTCCACCGTATATTTAACTTGTTTAACACCCAACGTTTAAAACTGTTTAGTCTTGAAACTTTTAATTCATCTGGATGAATCGCACACGGGTGTTTGTTAATACATCTTCCACATGGATGTTTGTTATAATATAATCTTTCAAATCGTTCATCTGCTTTTTCAATACGTTCCATTGTCTAACAAATATAAAAACAATTATTTTTTTTACTCTTATTTATACTGTTTCTTATTTATTTTTTTTATGGGATTTTCTTCTTTAAATCTTTTAACAACATATCTTCTTTAACAACCATCTCTTTAATCTACAACAACGTTTTTGTTTTGGATCTTTCCACGGTGTATAATTCGCACACACTTCCCCACACATATTTCCGTTAAGACATTGTCCACAGGGATATTTTGAATAGAATAATCTATTATATCGTGCATCTACTGTTTCCACGGTTTCCATGATATTTTTGTAAAGCCATTTTTTTACATTTTTATTTATATCCTAATAAAATTTCTTTTTGATTTTTTTTTTATATATTTTAGAATATCTGTCTTTTTTAATTTTGATTTTTCTTTTTATATTTTTTTTTATAAAAAATTATATATAAACGCGTTACCCACATGTTAAACGTTATTGTGAATGATGTCGAATTCACATGTACGCTATCGTGATTGTGATGAACATAACGGTAGAAGTTATAAAAGAATAATTGCTGATGACTTTAACCCCTACAAAATTGAAGATGAAAGTAACTATTATCCAAGTCGTTTTCTAGCAAAAGAATTACACCACTTTACCTATGTTGTAAAGAAATGTCAACCTACGGTATTATGCGAATGTATTGGTGATATACCCTCAACGCCTCCTCCTCAAGCATATTACTTAGCTCTTGAAGTTATAAAGAAACATGAACATGAAAATGATGAATGGAATTGTTCATGTCTGGGTGAAAACATATCAACAATTGTTGACTATGATGCTTCTGATCTTTTACAAAAAGAAATTAAACTAATAATAGATTCTAATAATTTAATGAAAGCTGTAGTATATACTCAATAAAAATTTTTTATAAAAAACAAATTCGTGTTTTTTATTTATTATATATATAAGATTACACATTTGATTTAATCATATTGATATCTAGTACAAGATGAATCAAGAACAAGATCTCGTGACCTGTGTCAATTATAGGGGTGTAGCATATTATGACTATACTCCTCGTTATTATTCATGTCATTTTCTTCAAAAACATTTTCCTAACTATACGTATTTGGTAGAGGATTGTAAACCTGCTATACTATGTAAAGAATGTAATCCCCCATTTTGTTCTCCACCTCAAGTCTACGAACTAACTCTGAAAGTTATTAAACAGGGATTACTTGAAGAGAAGGGAATAACCCTAAAAACAATTATTGATACTAAAAGTGATCATCTCTTGTATAAAAAAATTAAACTAATAAATAATGTTTACTCAATAATTCCACAACCAATTAATTTTTAAAAAATATTTATTTTTCTTGTAATAAAATATTTTACAAAAAATAAAACTCGATATTTGTTCTGTTTCTAACTTTCAAATCACAATTTTTTTTATTTTAAAAACATTACAAAGAAACAAAAATTTGTTTCCCTCTACCCCTATGGTCAATGAAATTGTAAGGTTTAATGTTTAATATAGGTGTTGAGTTTGCTAATTTTACACTATTATTATTAATATTTATATATTTTCCCTTCAATGATGATAAGAGGTTCTGTAAATTATCCTCCGAAGTCCCAAACACGTCTACTATCAACAATTTGAAATATCGAGGTCCTTGACAATCTTTCAGATATAAATAATATCCATATCTTAAACACGAGGGAATCACAGGTTCATAGTTTACTAATTGTATGGGTTCAGCATGATAATAAAATGTAAGATAATCATGAGATTCACATTCTCCAAAATCAATCATTGAGCGCAACCACATGTTGAAAATAATAGAAAAATATATTTGATACCCTGTTTTATAGTCGCAAAATCTATAAAAGTAGGTTGTCAAACTATAAAATTTTCACAAAACGTCCAAAAAAATATTGTCAAGATGGTCTATTGCAGTTTCTGTTGTTGTGAAGTGAATTCCTTCTATCATTTTTTCATGCATTACAGATGTAAAGAATGCTTTGTAAACCATCATTATTGTTATCCTTGTAAACAGAATTACGGACGACTTATCTATAGTAAAATAGTTGATCTATGTGAATTGTGATGATAGAATACAAAGATGGAAAAAAACTTATTTGGATTAATAAAATTTTTTTTAAATACATCGTCTACCATTTCCAAAATTCATAAAACTTATGATTATAAGTCGGATGATCTTTTTTCCATCCTCCTTTTTGAATTTTTTTAGAACGTCATCGTTTTCGTATTCTTTTTTTTATTTTCGTTTTCGCTTTTTTTATACAACTCCTACACTTCATTTTTTTTTGTTAACTGAAGTACGACAAGCAATGCTATATAAAAAAAAAAGAAAAATCCTTCTATTTATACTGTTCTGTTTTTGATTTTTTTTTAATATCTTTTCTAAGACATATATATAAGATGTTTAAACTAAAAATTTTTATCATTACTGAAAAAAAACAATGTCCGTATTACGTTATGTTAGTATATGTACAAATAGTATAACTTTTTTTGACTGCTCCAAAAATACTTTTCAGCGCTATTTATCATGTGAATCTCTTCTTAAAGAAGATCCTGAATATATATATTTTGTGGAGGATTGCAAACCTGTTACAATAATTGAAACAAAACAATGTTCTGTAATAAAAAAAAATGGTGTGAAACAACATCCGTATGAAGTAACCCTGAAAGTTATCAATCATGGAGAATCTGGAAAAACAATAAAAATATTATCGGAGGAAGATGTTCCTCATCTTTTGCATAAAAATGTTAAGTTTATAAAAACTGACAAAGACATAATAATTCCTTCTCTTGTATAAATTTATTTAATAAAACATGTGAATCATTGTTATTTTTTTTTACATGAATTTCTTTCTTTACTCTAAAAGATTTTTTCTTTTTTCCTTTTGTTTTTGTCGATGCTTGTTCTTATAATCAGCTAATTTATAGATTCTTTCACTATCCCATAATTTTTCCCATTTTACCCTGACGTTTTCCATATCGATATAACGTGGACGGATCATATATTCTACCTTTAAAATGGTAGAAATCATCAGCATAAGAACGAACGATTCTCCCCCATATGGAAGCCAATCAAAAATATCATCTCTTGCTTCTTTGAGATAAACAACCCCTTGAAGATATCCCATTTCTTTATCTTTTACAATTTCACGACTACATTCAAAAAACGATATTTCATTTAATTTAAGACAATTCTGTGGAGTATGAATTAATTTCGCTGCCTCTATCAATTTTTCAGCATTTTCTGGATTACGCATTTGAAATGACCAAATCTTTCGCGAGGGTATATACCCCATCTTCAACAAAATAACTGTGCATTTTTTTTATGATATCGTTTTTTATACTCTAGGTTTTTTACAAATGAAAAAAAATTTTCTCAAAAAACTTTCATATAAATAAGCTGAAACTATTTTTTCTTTTTCATTTATACACTACGTGCTTATATATAAAACATTGTCCCAACATATCTACAAACTTAGTTTAATAAAAAATAAAAATGGCTACGAAAGAAGAAATAACGAATGAAGCTTCCTACCCTCTCATATGGGATTACAACGATAAAGGAGAAGGATTCGCGTGCGGTGTACGTTCCAAAGAGTTTAATTTCGATGACTTCAAACCCTTCAAACCCATTCAGGATAATGGTGATTCTGATAGTGATGATAGTTTGAAAGCATTTTTGGGTATTGATGAAGATGATGAAGAAGTAAAGGAGAAAGTATTTAATAGAAAGATGTTAAACAATATTAAAAAAAAAGTATATACCCACTATGATCTTAAAACTCTTCAATGCAATTTTCCAACTCAAAAATATATTTTACGAAACTGTATATACTTTCCCTTTCGTACGCTATCCAGGTATAAATTATATTTAGAAGTGGTATATGAGGGAAATCTTTGTCCGCATAAATATATAACAACAATTATGATAACTGATGATTCCATACTTAGTTCTATTAATAAAGAAATGTATTTAGATTAAATAAAAAAATAAAAAGAGAATTTTGTTTTTCAAAAAAAAGTTTTTTATTGTGTGTTAAAGTACATTTCATCTATTTTTTTTTAAATATATTTCATCTATTTAAAAACACAAAATAATTTTTATCATTTTTTTTAAAAATACCGTAACTAAGGAATATCAGTCATTCGGCCATAAGATGGCGTCGAGGTAAGAGCTCCATGGCGGAAATTTCTATGATTAATTCTATAATCAAATTTTTGGGATTATTTTTATTTCAACATCATACAACTCTTCCAATAAAAATAATATGGACGTTTTTTGGATGGTACGCGTAAGTATAAATCACATCGGGTGAGGTATGATGGTCGTTTATACTCAAAGTTTTTTTTTGACTTTTTGATATCTATCTCATGAAATTAATACGATCACCTTGATTGACCTTCCTCTCTCTGGTCGTCAAACTCAAGGATAATCAAAAAACTGGTCGTACAACAACACCAGGTTTCATGAGATAAATATATACAAAATTCAAAAAACCTCTTGTATACCACCAGGTGCATATCCCCCTGATTTGATGACTGGTCGTTCTTTACAGGGTGACCACACCTTAAAAATATTCAACCCCCCTGGAAATATGGGATTGGCTGTGCTCTGATTGGTCAATTCAAATCAATTCTTGATTCTGATTGGCTTAGAGCACGGTCCAGTCCCAAACACATTGATATATATATATATATATATATTACTACTCTTGACGATCGTTGAATAGGCTAATAAGTATTGTGTGTGTCAAAAATATGCGTCGAGAATGTTCTGCCGCATGTTATATTCATGTAACTAGGAGTTCTTATCAGAAGTGAAATGCTGCGTCGCGACTGACACAAGAGCAGTGGATACGAGGTTGGCTGTTGAAGTGTTCAGGATTAAAATACAGAACGATTGCTTCTCTGCTTTCACGGTAAGAATAAGCAGAAATAACCAGTTATTTATTTACTGGGAATCGAGTAGTTGACAATAAAATCGAGTCTGCTGTTTTCGCTTACTTATGAACTGCCAAAATTCGAGAGTATTTGAGAGCCTGTGGACAAGAATCCCGATTACCCGATATTTCGATAACAAACGCAATCGCTGTATGTTTCTTATTTGTATCGTCCTTAATCGACTTATTCAGTACTTTACTAAGCTGGAGCAATGAAGGATTATGTAAATGCGTTCGACGCATGTGCATCAATAAATGGTGAATGAAGATTGGTTTATGGGCGGATCCAGGATTTTTCGTAGCGTTAGTCAAAATTTTCGTTTGTGAACATTTTTTTTTGGGGGGTACGGAATTTTTCCGGGGGGTATGATTAGTTATTAATTCCCACACTAGATCTTTTTGGGGATTTTCCGAAAATAAAACGTGAGGTGCAAAAATGACTGTTTCGTCCAATATCAGGGCTCATCAGCAATAATAATATATAGTTTACACAAAGTTAGAAACATGACATCAGTCAATATATCTAAAGAGTAAACGGATAAAATATGTTTTGTCCTGGAAAGCGAAAGGCTGAAAGGCTGTTGATCACAAATCACAGTGTGATTAATCACATCTGAACTAGAGATCGTATTACAGAAAGCCATGTGGTCTAAACAAGTCAACAAGACACACTGACACAGTCCATATACATTTATATATGGATAATAGATATCCAAATCAAACAAAATGCCTACACTACAGTATATATTGGCTCGGCTGGGTTCGCGGTATATAAGTGAAATATTTAAAATAAACTTTTGACCGCAGTAATATGCTAATTTCATAAACGATCATGCCAGCCGGTCATGGCGCACAGATTCTTCGGTTAATACAAGTCCAAAACTATTATAATAAGAGTCAAATTTAGATAAAATAGAGTATATTATGGCTGTACAAGACTTGTTTTTCCTTTCTCGAACATACTTCGGGATAAAAGATTCGGCACCAAAATTTCTACTCAGGCAGAAGCTCGTGTTGCTGATAACTTCACAGCACTGAACAGCTCTTCAACAGAACTCTTCGGCAAAGCTAGCGTCCATTCGCTTCATCAGATGCTGATCCTCAGCGTAAACATCTTGAGGATATGGCCGATCGTTTCTCTCAAACGCGGACTGCACAGTCTCGTAAACACTACAAGACATTGCAGTATATTCGCTATTTCGCTTTTATATTTCTGTGACACTTGAAATTGAACCTTCGCGTTCAAGCTGCGATCGATCGATCAAAAAAGGTAGCCAATGAGAATTCACATATTTTTTGAATTAGCCAATCGGATAGCTTGTATACGAGCCCCTGATCCACAAACCGATCAGAACTCCCCACAGAACGATCAAAAAGCAAATTGGCCAATCGGATGGCTGGAATCCGACTACAGAGCGATCAAAACTCACGCGCAAGACTGCTGTTCTGTGACTTGATATATTATATACTTTATCGGAGGCCTTGCCGCTGTATGAAACTTGATAACTGGACTACAAATTTTGAATATTAATGTATTTGCTATGGACCGCAGTTTGAAGTAATAAACTTAATTAATTAACTGCGCAATTTTTACCTTAGTCGCGTGATCGGTTTGACTACCCCTAGGTCCGCCCCTAATATAAACATAAATTTATACTGTAACGAATTATGAGAATACAGCGTCTCAATAATTGAACCTCAATGTTTTTGACAACGGTGATCCCGCATTTCCCGTCGTTAGTTCGATTTGAAATATAACCGCTAGATAAGTCAGCCGCAAATATTACAAACGTGAAGTTCGATTAGGCAAACGTGTCGCTTGAATGGAAAAATTATAGTCGCGAGGCTTGCTCGTTTCAAGTGAATGTTATTCGAATTAGATGTATGGCGTTCAAATGGTCACATTGAATTTTGACATTATAAACGCGCCATATGATTACCGTATGTTATTTGAATATTACAAAGCCTAAGCTATATGATCGCCTTTATACGTGGTTTATATTCGGCATTCTATTTATTTGATCGGCCATGCTATAACGAGGCGATATTCCTTTAGCATTTCAGGTGATTAATTTTGTTTGATATCGCATAAAAGATGTTACTATCGCAAGGAAAGCCTGGTGCGTAGAATAGTGCAAAATTTCAAAAATAAGTGGTAGGCTTATTGACAATATGTGTGGCTGTACATCTAAAATAGAAGATAAATGTTAATATGTTATTGCAAACAAAGAATTTGATAATTGTGATAACAATGACGAGTTGGCCGCGTTGGCCCATGTACTGACATGACAGTGTCAGCATTGCATATTAAGCGTGGTTACAATATCCTGTATAACACGCGGCGTGATATAAGTTCGCATTCCTTTAGCGTTTCAGGTGATTTTGTTTATAGTTACATGACAAGGGAGTCGTCATATAAGTTAATATTTCTTTAGCGTTTCAGGTGATTTTGTTTATAGTTATGACAAGCGACGTCATATAAGTTCATATTGCTTTAGCGTATGAAAGGTTTTTTTAGAACGAGGCAATCCTGTATAAATCATCATGTATATATGACAAGCGACGTCATATAAATTCATATTCGTTGAGCGTTTGCAAGGTTTTTTTAGAACTAGGCAATCCTGTATAAATCATCATGTATATATGACAAGCGACGTCATATCAATTCATATTCCTTGAGCGTTTGCAAGGTTTTTTGAGAACAAGGCAATCATGTATAAATCATCATGTATATATGACAAGCGACGTCATATAAATTCATATTCCTTGAGCCTTTGCAAGGTTTTTTGAGAAGGAGGCAATTCTGTATAATACACGACGCGATAGAAGTTCATATTCGTTTAGCATTTCAGGTGATTATGTTTATAGTTATGACTTTAGCGCTTGATTGAGGAAAGTTTTTAAGAACGAGGCAATCATGTATCACATGCGACGTAAAAGAAGTTGTAATATAAGTTGTTATTGCTTTAACGTTTCAAGGTGATTGTTAATATGGTTTTAAAGTTACGATATTATTATGATATTAAGCTGTGTATTTTGGTTTACCCATTGTAAATGAAGTATTTGTAATCAGTAGGCGAGCTGTACGAAGCGTACGGATCGTAAGTTGTTTAATTTTGTAAGGGTGTGCTCGCTCAGCTGGAGTTGATTGGTGGTTAAGTTGAACTGACGGATCGTAAATCAAGTATTTTCGATCCGTACGATCCGTACGAACCGTACGGATTTGGGTGAGGATGCAATGTTCTATCTCAGCTGGACTTCATTCGTGAACCGCAGGCTGCGCAGCATGACGCAATTAACCAAACAAAACGGTAGATTACGGATCGTAAATAACGTTTACCATCCGTATGAATCGATGAGGGAAGTCACAAAACGAAAATATAGATTACGGATGGTAAATAACGTATGAATCCGTATGAATGCGACAGTATTGGAGATGTATGGATGGATGACTTTTTCTAGACACAATTCACAGCACTTAAACTGTCTATGAAGTGAAAAACTCGCAAACTTTTTTTACTTTAACGAACAAAGTAGCACGGCAGGAGCGTACACTGAAAATGTCAAGTAAATTCGAGCTATCAACTCTCAAAGTTTGGCATGGCTAAATAAGTCATATACCACATAAGTCATATACCACATATATTCAATCCCAGTCTTTCCATATTTTGTAACGTTAAACTATGCCAATGGACAAACTTTGAGAGTTGATAGCTCGAAGACTATGCAACAGATTCACTTGAAATTTTCAGTGAACGATCCTGCCGTGCTACATGTACTTTCTTTATTAAAGTGCCACTACGATCAAATTTTTACCTATCGATATTTTTACGTATTTATAAAACAGAGTTGCTGAATATCACTCGGTCGAAACCGTTTTGCGATTCGACGATGGCAAGTATTATTTTCTGACTCCGAATCTGGAGTTGTTATGTCCGCCATTAATCGTTCATGTTCCTGACCAGCGTAACGAAGTGACGTCAGACTCCACATGGCTAATTCTTCAAGTAAATCAACGTCGTTTTTTCAAATTCTTCGTCTGAAAGGCTGAACATTTCATCTACTTCTCGAAGAAAATAAGAAAACAAGTAACCTCGACTGAAATTCAGGCGTAGCAATGAGAATTTGACGTCACAAACAATATTACCTTTTGAAATTGCGGGCTCACTTTGAACACGTTTTTAGTAATGGTGGCCTGAATAATAGTGATTTCAGAGCTGAAAATACTTACTTCAAAATACCATTTTTTAGTTGATTTTTACATCGATGATCACTTTCGACCCTGAAATACTATTCTATGCTAAAGAAAATCTAAAAGACGAGGGTGAATTTTCATCGTAGTGGCACTTTAAGGCTGGTTGCCATTTGGTCGCCACGGTGTCATAGTTGGTCGATGTAATAGAGTGTCGATCTATCTTGTCTTTTGTCTGCTGTATGCAAAGCAGTCTTTACTGATTACAGATATATAGATGGACACTCTATTACATCGTCCACTATGACCAAATGGAAACCAGACTTTAGAGCAAAAAAAATTCTAGCGATGTTTTCACTTCATAGACACTTTAAAGTGCATATAACGTCAAAAACGTTTTTTGGATTAATGAATTGGCCATACTGAGAGGATTTGAACAAGGTATAACTAAGCTTTAACAGATAAGTATTTCCAAAGATATCTTGCCTTGAACAACGCGTTTTGAAAGTCATGGCCGGGAGAAAAGGGTCTGGGTGCGAAGTGGACGTTTACGTCATAGCGGGACACGGCAAAATAAACTTATCGGTAAACAACTGCGAAATTGTGCTGATTTGAAATAGATTTTACTTTATTTATTTTAAAAAGCCTTCGCGAGAGCTGAAGTCAATTCTTAACGAATTTCGTCAATGAAAACTTGGAAAAAGATCGGATAGGAGACCAAAGGTACATTGCGCACTGAAGCCTAGTCCCTCAAAATATAGTCATGACTCAAGATATTCCAAATGAATGCTTTGTTGTTACGCCAATTTCCTCGATAGAACAACATTATATTACTAGCATGATTTTAAAAATGGATCATAAAACCATTCTCGCTACACGGTCGTTACACGCGAAGACTTCCAACGCTTCTTTGAAGAGCAGCATTATTATACAGCATATAGAAGCAGCACACGTACTGACTTATTCTGTCAATAATAATATCTAATAATGGCTTGTTTCACTTCCCTTCTTTATATCAGTTTTACATTTTTGTGATATTGTCTTTGTAATAATTTATTTTCTACTTGTTTCGTGTGCTATAAACCGCTCAGAATACAAAATGTTTGTATGAAACATGATTTTCAGCAACGTGCTGTGGACAGATGTAAACATTTAGCTACGTGCATATTCAGCTACGTGTACATATTCAGCAACGTGCTGTAACAGTAGGCAAGACTTCAGACTGTGGAAGTATTAAACAGTCACTGCGATCACATGCGATTTAATCGGTATAAATCGTCAGTTTATTCAAGTAAGTTGTGAAAATCGTTCAGTACTTCAGCTACTACAACGTGGTGAACACATGAATGGCTCAACTTTGTGCCTATAGTCTGAGATATATTTTATTATAGTGACTGCTTTGTGAGTGTTAGGATATTTCCATATTTATGTAACATCAATTCTCCATAATAAAAAAATATCAAAACAACAAATACTTATGAAACTTTGTAAAGCGTAAATAAGCCGTTTCTTACTAGTAAGTTTTAGATCGCATCTATTTCTCAACCGAATTCAACGAGATCTTTTCTCTAGTTCTCGTAGCATCTCGCTAGAATTATACATTGAAAAATACTGTTTCCCATGTGCTTCAAAATAGCCAGATAAACAACTTGATTATACAGTTGTTTAGTTATAAATGCAAATGATGTGTCCCGCTATGACGTCAGAAGCTCAATTTCGGACTTTTCTCCCGGCCATGATTTTACAACATCGGATTTTGGCATGTTCAAACTTCAATATCTCAGGAAATACTTATCTATTACAACTTTGTTGTACCTTGTTCGAATCCCCTCAGTACAATGGATTTGACGATCAAATAAAAGTTTTTGACTTTATACGCACTTTAAAGTTTCATGTAAAAGGTTTAGCGAAAACGTAGGAAGGATTGAAGGAATACACCAAAAAGGAGTGCAGCTCTAGACTCCAGGTGGTAAACAAGGGGTATACTTGACTCGTAGGCGAGTCAAGGGGGGAGTGTGTCGGATAAAATCCAGACGAAATAGTTAACTTACATATGTTATGACACCTAAATTGCAGCATGTTAATTAAATAAACAAATATGATTAGTCATATTCCTATATATACGTAATGACCTTGCTACGTTGTTTGTATATACGTAAAGACACTCCCATGTTGTTCCTGTGCACGTAAAGATACTCCTATGTTGTCCTGTAAAAATAGACTATAAATATGAGCTTGTAGAATAGGTTAGGAGAGTGCGCATAGAGTGCGAATAGAACGTGATCAATTATGATGAATACGCAAATGTTGTAACTGACGATTCTTGGAGAGTAAAATAAAGAAAGAATAATACAGTCCACAGTTGTTTGTTGTTGAGCCGGCGAGAACGAGAGTAGAAGGCCAGTTACAGGTTTCTACGACAGTACTGTCATATACTATGACAGTATATCTTGTCAGGCAACATGGCGTGTCGGTCGTGTTTCTATGGCTCCCTGACAATCTATCTCTTGGTTTGCTTATTCGTTGCTCAATTCTTTAAAGATCGTGTAAAGTTGTGTAACGATGCTAACTTGCAAATTCTAATGGCAGCGAAGGACTTAAACCAGCCAAAGATCCCTACATTTCATATAAAGTCGAGATTTAAAGACATCTCCAATTCCAAGATGGCACCAGCCGTAATATTCGTTTTGACAACGCGACTTCTAAACATCACGCTTGCTGCCAACCTTATCTTGCTATCAAATGATGTATCACTAAATCCTGGCCCTGTGGCCCCTGTATCTAGCTTGCCTGCCAATATGAAAGGCCTTCGTGTGTTTCATCTTAATATCTGCAGCTTAAGAAATAAACTGGATGAGCTACGATTGTTTTGTGATAAGCATCAACCTCACGTACTTTCGTTGAACGAAACTTGGCTAGATAACTCCTTCACAGATAGCGAAATCTCCCTTCCTGGATATAATCTGATGCGAAGAGACAGAGATCGCCACGGCGGAGGTTTGGTTGTTTATGTCGCTGAACATCTAGGTTTTAATCATTTGGACAACAATATTACATCAACAGATGACAATATTGAAGCCATTTGGTTCGAGCTGACTCAACCTAAAACTAGAAAGATTCTAATTGGTGCTTTATATAGGCCTCCCAATTTCGACGCTTCTACATTCACTAATAACTTAGAGGGAACACTGGCCAATCTTACGAAGGACGGCATCGAAACCATTCTGTTGGGGGATTTCAACTTTGATTATGCAGCTTCAAATTTGTCAACAACAACCAGGAACCTTCAGCGCGTGACCAGAGTGTATTGTCTTAAGCAGATAGTTAATACATTCACAAGAGCTACGCGACACTCCAGGACGTTACTTGATTTATTTTATACTTCAAGACCTGAACTGTATACTTCTGGAGTTATACAAGTCGGTTTCTCCGATCACTTCGCTATTTTTGGAGTTCGGAAACTACACAAAATAAAGTCTACGCCGCCCAAGATTGTTGAAGTAAGGAACTATAAAAATTATGACACCGAATTATTCAAAACAGATCTAAGTTATATCCCTTGGGATATATTGGAGATGGAATCAAATCCTGAGGAAGCATGGGACATTTTTAAAGATTTATTTAAAACTGTAGCCGACAATCACGCACCAGTTATCACACGTCGTGTGCGTGGAAGATCCCTTCCTTGGATTACCCACGAAATAAAGAACTTAATGAAGGAACGCGATTATTATCACAAGAAAGCTGTCAAGACAAATAATGAGATCTTTTGGAGCAACTACAAAAGGCTACGCAACGCTGTTACTGGAAAATTACGGAAAGAGAAAAGTATTTACTATTCTACCCAATTAGCTGGAAAACAAGATTCCAAACAAATGTGGAGGACACTAAATGACATTCTACCGAAGAAAGGTAAAAGTATGTCTACAAGTTACTTGGATTTAACAGCAACGAAATTTAATCAGTATTTTACTCAAATTGCCTGTACTTTATGTAAGCATTTTGGAAATGCTCCATTGCCAATTATTTCGACCCCAAGAGTTATTCGAGATTTTGTTCTACAAGATGTGAGCGCAAGCCTTGTGTATCATGAACTAGTGAAGTTAAGACTAAACAAAGCTACTGGTGTCGATGGAATTCCAGCAAGGCTGCTGAAGGATGCTGCAAGTGTGATTGCCAAGCCACTTGCATATCTTATTAACTTAACAATCTCGAGTGGAAAAATCCCTCCGGAATGGAAAGAAGCAAAAGTGACACCTATTTTTAAATCAGGTAAAAGAAGTGAAGAAAACAATTACCGACCGATCTCAGTTCTCCCTTTAATTTCAAAAATAATGGAACGTTCAATTCAAGTGCAGCTTGTGACATTTCTTACCGAAAATAACGTCTTGTCCATATATCAATCAGGGTTTCGCAAAAAACATTCTACAGAAACTGCTGTTATTCGTCTTGTTGACGATATACTGGAACATATGGACAAGCAACAAGTGACGAGTGCTGTATTTATAGATCTTAAGAAGGCCTTCGATCTTGTCGACCATGAGTGCTTACTTTACAAACTAGAACACTATGGAATTAGAGGTCAGAGCCTAGTCTGGTTTCGGAACTACCTCACCAATCGGAAGCAAAAGGTAAACTATGCAAACAAATTGTCATCCTGTCGTGGACTGGAATATGGCGTTCCCCAAGGATCTGTGCTTGGGCCTTTGCTTTTTGTTTTGCATATCAATGATCTGCCAAAATGTCTATTAAATTGTTCAATCAGCATGTATGCTGATGATACAATAATTTACTATACCGGTTCTGACACCAATGAAATAATGAATATTCTTCAAGATGATTTGGATCGAGTGGCAGAATGGATGGCAACTAGCAGGCTTGTTTTAAATCAAAGAAAAACCAAATTAATGCTTTTTGGAACAAGGCAAAAACTCAGTCGGATCGATGGCTTTACTATTCGACTCAACGGCAATGTCATCGAAAGAGTACCAAATTTCAGTTATTTAGGCATAATGCTAGATGAACAGATATCATGGAAAGAACACACTGAAGTAGTCTGCAACAAAGTGAGCAAGCGACTAGGTCTACTTTCTCGTATACGTTCTTGCCTGACACTTGAGGCATCAAAATGCGTTTATAATTCAATAGTGCAACCTATCTTTGATTACACCGATGCCGTATGGTCCGAACTGTCTGCTGGGTGTTGTCAAAATCTCCAAAAACTACAAAACCGTGCAGCACGTATAATACTACAACGAAATAGCTCAAGAAATACGTTTCATATTTTAAATTGGGTAGATTTATCGACTCGGAGACAAATTCATAAATGTGTTTTGGTATTCAAGTGCCTGAATAATTTAGTCCCAGTATACTTAAGTGAATATTTTACAAGGAACTCCAATATTCATTCGTATAATACCAGAAGGAAACACGACCTGCATCTACCAAAACCAAAACTTAATCTAGGCAAGAAGACCTTTAGATATTCTGGATCACTGCTTTATAACACTCTTCCAACTAAAATAAAAAATGCAGTGTCCTTATCTAATTTTAAGAATCTTATTCAAAGACATAGTTTTTAGTTTGGTGTTTTAGTTTTTAATGTTTAACCAATATATAATTTGTAACAGTTAGGTTTTTATATGTAAATATTATACTACTTATTTGGTTGAACTAACTTTTATAACTTTTATAATTGTAATTATACTTAATTATTTATATGCAGGGCCCCTATGGATACCAGTCATAGTGCTGAATGGGCTACCCTGCTAAAATAAAGTTTATTCAAAAAAAAAAAAAAATAAAAAAAAAATAAATAAAGTTTATTCATTCATACTGCGGAACGTTTCTCGCGCCTTTTAAATCGGTTGAAATAATGTACCACATGATCAAGAACAGTCGTCCTAACAGGTGAGATATTAATATTTTGCATGTCATGTTTAGAACATAGATCAGTTCTTAATCTGTAGCTCCACGATCTAATGTTCTGATATACTGCATCTATATTTAGCTCAGTGTAAACGGCCTATAGCCAATAAGTCGCAGGTTTCTCAAACAATTATATTCTTGTCACACTAAGTCTCGAAATTTTACTATACCGGCACGAGAGTAAAAGTACTGAGGTCCGCATGCATTCGCAATGAATCTGCAAACTTTCGTAGCCGGATTCGTTTTTCATTTACAGAAGAATAACGAATCCGAAAGATACTTTTGAATTCGGCCAAATTGTTTGAATCCTAACACTCGAGTCCGAAGAAATATCATGCCTCGTGTAAATTGTCTGTGGCCCTGGGAATAATCCGGGATACTTTTGTCACTTTACCAGCTGCATTATGCATTTAGTCACCGTAATTACCCCGAAAATGTCCTCAGTGAAACGCTGCAAACGACAGAATCCGGATAACGTCCTTAAATCGTAGGCCCTCGGAACCCTGTTGGGGTATTCCGTTCACCTAAAAGAGTGATAAATATAATAAACAATTGGACAATTTCTTTGGGTAAATATTTAGTTGAATCCACCAAAAAATAAGGGTTGAATCCGACACTGCTTAGATTCGAAAACGATACGAAATCGTACCGTATTAGGGTGTTTACACGATGTTCGTGATTCTAACCGATCCAGCTGGTGTACTAGTAGACTTGCTCCAAGTATCGAGACGGGTTTATTTCGAGACGGGTTTATTTGAGATGGCTCGCCCGCCGCATACAACAATTTGTTGTTGAAACCAAAACGTAAAGCCGTCTCGAAATTGACCCGTCTCAAATAAACCCGTCTCGAAACAAACCCGTCTCGAAACACCAAGAGGCAGACTTGGAGCAAGTCTAGTATACTAGCTACCCGCACATTCATTTCGTACCATATTCAAACCGATACTGCTTCATGCCGTATTCATTTCGTCCGCCATCGTGTATAAAAGCGGTTTAATCTAGCTTATGGATATTAAATATTCAATATTATTTCCCCCACAGGGTTTTGGCCAGAGGTCCCCGCGTGTATCAACCTCGTTGCGTATAATAGATTTGGTAATATGATATATAAACTAGGAGTTCTGTGTCGAGGGCTTTCAAACTACCACAATAGGTTGTTTGAAAAGAATATTAATTAATTTTATGCCGGTTCGTTTATACACAATATATCAGGGCCTATAGCAAGCGCGACGGCACTGCCGTGGCATTATTTTACTCCAGTCAATTGTTTTCAATAAATTTAACAATATAAAAAAGGCAGAATTAACGTGCCGATATATAAATAAGTTATACTTGTCTGGAATACGACAGATTGTAATATATAATATAAATTAATAATATCAATAGACTCGGTGGTGCGAGTTGAAATCCCGCATAAAAATATTTATGAATATATATATACGTATGAATATGTACGATAAACGTGTCGTTATCTATGGCAGAATGTCAAGAATCTAAGAACGTTCGACTTTAACGTTGTAAGGACGCGGAAAAGTTAAACTTACATGCAAAGGAACAACGAGAAATATATTGAACAATCGGCAAAAAAGATATCGACTTAAAACCAGAACAGCGTAATTCCTCATGAGCACAACCCTAATGGGAAATTTAATATAATTATATAGTATTCTTTTGTGTACATTAGCGCTTCGAGCTTCTTTCTTTGCTTTGTAATTCAAAACAATTTTTACACAAGAACTAGGCTGGAAAGAAATATTTAAATTTCCACTCTAATCCGGTATATGAAAAACTCAAGTAGAATATTATAAAATCACGAAAAAGCAGCTTTTGAACAATTCTAAACAAACACTCAAATAAACTAATGCAAAAATAGCTTCTGATATATATTTCATTTTACCGTAATAGAAGTTGTGTTGCTGAAGACAAAAGTGAAATGGCGGAGGGAAAAAAAGAGCAATTCCACGGCAGCGATGTAAGTATCTTTTCTAGTATTAATTTGGTAAAAATATAAGATCTCGACAAAATTGTATTGTGTACGTCCTGCAACCACCATGGCTCCCTTGGGCGTCATAGACTGTGTTTTTATTAAACGCCGAAGCATGCAAGGATTCGCGAAGAAAGGTGAAGTTTATTGATAGTTTGCAACCAATTCCACATTGCCACAAACAAAAGAAGTTAATGATATCTTTTTTATGGTTCCACTGTTACTATCCTAAGACAGTTAATTAACTAGACGTTATTTGATCACTGAAAGTTTGAACTTGATGAACACTTGTCATTTAGTAATTACGTAAATACATTACATAGTGTAGAAACTATAGATAAGTAGCCAACAAACATTTCTCAAGGATGCATATGTACGAGAGCGAGCTATATGTTCAAAGTGGTAACGAAGTCAGTCCTGGGGTTCATTGGTTTTCTCAACTTATATTCGTAATCGCTATTACAACAATAACTGGGCACATTGCTCCACGATAGCTACCACAACTGTAAGAAACACAATACTTAATTACCAGCACATGGTTTATTCAACTTTTAAAATGTGTTACGAGCATTTCATATTACCAAACTACGATATTCCGACTAGTTATTACAACAAAAGCTGGGCACATTGCTCCACAATAGGTACCACTACAGTAAGAAACACAACACTTAATTACCAGCACATGGTTTATTCAACTTTTAAAATGTGTTACGAGCATTTTCATATTGCCAAACTACCATATTCCGACTAGTTATTACAACAAAAGCTGGGCACATTGCTCCACAATAGGTACAACAACAGTAAGAAACACAATACTTAATTACCAGCACATGGTTTATTCAACTTTTAAAATGTGTTACGAGCATTTTCATATTGCCAAACTACCATATTCCGACTAGTTATTACAACAAAAGCTGGCACATTGCTCCACGATACGTACCACAACAGTAAGAAACACAATACTTAATTACCAGCACATGGTTTATTCAACTTTTAAAACGTGTTACGAGTATTTTCATATTGCCAAACTACCATATTCCGACTAGTTATTACAACAAAAGCTGGCACATGCTGCACAATAGGTACCACAACAGTAAGAAACACAACACTTAATTATCAGCACATGGTTTATTCAACTTTTAAAATGTGTTACGAGTATTTTCATATTGCCAAACTACCATATTCCGACTAGTTATTACAACAAAAGCTGGGCACATTGCTCCACAATAGGTACCACAACAGTAAGAAACACAACACTTAATTATCAGCACATGGTTTATTCAACTTTTAAAACGTGTTACGAGTATTTTCATATTGCCAACCTACCATATTCCGACTAGTTATTACAACAAAAGCTGGCACATTGCTCCACAATAAGTACCACAACAGTAAGAAACACAATACTTAATTACCAGCACATGGTTTATTCAACTTTTAAAACGTGTTACGAGCATTTTCATATTGCCAAACTACCATATTCCGACTAGTTATTACAACAAAAGCTGGCACATGCTGCACAATAGGTACCACAACAGTAAGAAACACAATACTTAATTACCAGCACATGGTTTATTCAACTTTTAAAACGTGTTACGAGCATTTTCATATTGCCAAACTACCATATTCCGACTAGTTATTACAACAAAAGCTGGCACATTGCTCCACAATAGGTACCACAACAGTAAGAAACACAATACTTAATTACCAGCACATGGTTTATTCAACTTTTAAAACGTGTTACGAGCATTTTCAAATTCCCAAACTACCATATTCGGACTGGCTAAGTCATATATTTCGATACAGAAAGTAGTTATTTTTTGTTGCCAATGTCCTTTAAATAAGAGGTCAAAAGGACTTTACTCCTTATTATCTTTATCACTTAAAAATATTTAGAAAAACACTTAGAAATAATATTTCGTCTTTCTTAATTTGAATATAGAAGTCGACCTTACCATCTGTCATTCGTATTAACGTTGGTGGCGTTCACTACGAGACACTTCTGGTGACATTATGGGCAGAGGATTCGATGCTTTCATCGATGTTTAGTGGACTACATAAAATAGAACGAGACAAGGATGGCTGTCCATTTATCGATAGACCTGGTGAACATTTTGGTTATATCCTAAATTATCTCAGGGATAGATCAATGATGCCGCCAAATGACATTGTCATGCAGGTAACTACAGATGATAATAGACATGCACTTCCTGAATTTGCTTCAATGGGTACAAACCATTGACCTGGATATATAACTGGACTGCAGGCTCACATTACCAATGACATACAAAAACCTTTGATGTTCGAGAAAACATTCCAAAAAGATGTCAACATTAGCGTTGACTATAGAATAATCTAAATTCTAAACTACACTACAATTTAAAGGAAAAGGACAGCAGCTGATGGCATCTTTTACACGACACTTTCTGGGGAGATCCTGCAGTCTATTTATACAGAGGTCCTCAGTACGAACCATAGAGATCATAAATAAAACTTAAGAGAGGGCTGATTCAGTCATCCGCAGGGGAACCAATTGAAGGCTGTCATCTTCGATAAATTGGGGGGCAAGTGTATTTCATATTAAAGCAATCATTTTAATCTTTTATTCAGCGGAAAATGACCCAAGTAACCTAACAATAGAACAACAGGCTTAATCGCCAAACAGACAACAGTGAAAAAGAAACGCAAAAATTGTAGAATTTACGATTCCTTGTTTTGCACCGCGAGGTTCTCGAATTGCAGAAAAAGGCCTGGAACCACGAAGTTTGTCCTCCAATTTGCCCACAATAGCGGCGTGCAATCGGTTCCCAAATTCAGCCCCCGGTGCCCCCCCCCCCTTTGTGATAGAAACTTGTCAATTTATACTAATAGTGTTGTGGCAGTGTAAAATACAAATCGAATACTATAAAAGCTAGTTGTACTGCCGAAATCGTGTGTAGAATGTCTAACGTTTTGGCAGTACACCGACATTTTAGAGTATTCGATTTGTTTATAATAGTGGTTGATCTTCCTTTCAAATCCTATAATTACTTTTAGCAATTTCAATTGATTTTCTCGCTCGACTATTGTATTCTTTTACGTAATTCTGTTTTCACCGTTTCTTTATATAACATGAGTCAGCATGGCATTTTTCTCTGCCTGTGTCAACAGGTTGAAAGCAAATAGTTCACCTGGTGCTTCCACGACGTTTCTTGCTATTATTCACCAAGTAAACCTTCTATGATTTTGACAAATGAACATGTTTATATCTTTATCTACATTTGTCTGTATATGAATGTGCTACGTATTGCCGTGAACGTGTGCATAATTGATTGTATCAGTCAATTTCAACGTCGATTAGGTACCAATAATTAAACTGTATAGACCTCTTTAATGGTGGCCAGACTAAATATTATTTTATATGCATGAAAATTAGCCTTTCTGGCCTACAAAGCATAGATTCTTTGGAATTACAGAAACACGAACGAGCTCAGAAAGGCTAATTTAAATGCATATAAAAGAATATTTAGTTTGGGTGGTCAGGCTATAGACCTCTTTCATAATGGCATAATACAAACCCTATAACCCTAGCCCTAACCGTAATCCTAATTCCTTGATCATCATTCTTTGGCCTCAGTCTCACTCGACCCTAGTTCTTTGTCCCTCTTATTAACTAATCCATGTTCAAATTTACCGTTACAGTCAATTTGCCACACATTTATACAATTAATGCAGTGATTATTATAGTCAATTCGAGGAAGAGATTGGGTTGATCTGTATCATCGTCGTATCAGTAATTTGTGTACCAGTTCCTGCACGCAAAAGTGCACATGAACGAGCCTTTGCATGTACATATATGTACACATATGTGTGCATAATGCGCACACATGCATCGGCATGTTATGTACATTTGCATAAGTAATTTGTATTCAGAGTTCACGATATGTACCTGCGTGATAAACCTCTTGAGTATATACATTATTGATAAAATATTTATTTTTTATGACATAGGTTTACATTGAAGCCATGTACTATCAGATTCCAACACTTATAACTAAATTGGAAAGTACTCCGGACGTATTTCGATTACGGCTTATGGAGATGAGGACGAAAAACCTGAAAAACTTTGAAACATTGAAACAGCTGTTGATTGAACACGCTCAGAGTAGTTGTGAAGAAAGTTTAACATTGCTAGCAAGAGTGAACCTTATTACGTCCTCTGATCAGGAGAAACTTGAGAATCCGTGCGAATGTGTCATCAATGAACACTGTTTATCAATCCCCGGTGCGAGTAGCCGTCAAGAAAGCATCCAACAAACAAGAAAACGACTTACAATGCCGGACTGCATGATCATTAAAGATGGACCAAATTTTAACATGAAGTTGTTTATTGATATTGTGGAAAAAGAACTTCTGAGTGAAGGATATCATTGCAAAATATGGGTACAAAACTTAAAGTGTTTATACAGGAGTCACTACAGTGGAAAAGAGTGTCGTTTTGAAATTGATGAATACATTGCAGAATTTAGATGGAAATAGCTTTGAGATACAAAAGGTATCAGTCGTGAGTAGTAATTGTAATAAGAATAAAAAAACACTAGAGGAATTCACCACGAACTGAGTTTTTAAAACTAGTAATTAAAACGACAAATTGGATTCGTAGGCTGTTTACCAATACAGGAGTATTTGTAGGCTGTTTACCTATACAGGAGTATTTGTAGGCTGTTTACCAATACAGGAGTATTTGTAGGCTGTTTACTTATGTACTTTGTAGGCATATGTACTTTGTATAAAAGACGCGAAGATATGTGTGATAAACTATTCAAATCTATGACAAATACAGCGACTCACAGGTTAAATGGCCTCTTACCAGCAAAGCATGCATCTAAGTACAATCTCAGACGTAATAGGAAGTTCAGCTTGCCAACATTCAAAACAAATCGTTTTAAACAAACTTTTATTCCATCTATGTGTAGCCTTTGAACTTTTACCATCTGTGTTATATTTTTATCTTGTACATATAAAGTTATCCTATTAATATAGTTTGTTATATATTTATTTATATGTCAGATTCTTATATTTTTAATTCCTATTATATTAGTATATTACAACATTGTAAATTACGCAATTCAGCCTCTCAGGCTTGCAAGGTAATTTTTCTTATTAAAATGTATACACGTTGAAACTCGCACATAATCGCCAACTTATCGCAAGTTCATAAACACATACTAGAAATACGTTCCGCAATAACCCCTCGTCCGCCTTTTCCCCCCCCCCCCCCCCCCCCCCCGAGAGTTTTGTTTCCCCAGCCGACGTGTAATTATTTTATTGTCTGCAGATAACAAATCGCACCTAGATTTTGAATGTTATCTCGGCCAATATTTAACCGTTTTCAATTCTGAAAACAGATTTGGAATTAGCGAGTCTAAATACATAACATACGCGCCTATTATATTACGGGAACGTGCATATCTTTCGTAAAAACGGTTTATGTACTTAGAAATTAGTCGGCAATCAGGCTGCCGCTTCGTCGTATATTATTTTGAACGTTATCTCGATCAATATTTAACCGTTTTCAATTCTGAAAACAGATTTGGAATTATCGACTATCGAGTCTAAATATATAACATACGAGCCTATTATATTACGCAAACGTGTATACCCTTCGTAAAAACCTCTTTATGTAGTTCGTCAGATCACAAATCGCCAATGGCCGCTTCGCGTTGACGTCTGCCAAATATTGATTGAAACGGATTACCCAAAACGACTTTTTACTTCCTTATAAGGAGTTGGTACGAGAAAGGGTCATATAATAGTTGCTTTTCAGTAAACAGAAAAGAAAAGAAAAAACTCGACATTTGGAAAAAGGAGACTGAAAATCGGAGAAAAGTCGCAGCCGCTCGAACCCACGGGTCTTAGTAGACCGAAACTTAGTAATATAAACGTTTCGTACATTTTATAAATAAACAACTAACAACTTTAGCTTTTTACTGTGAGCAATTATTTGAGCTTTACTGTTCATATACCTTTACTTTTCATACACTGTAGGCCTTCGATTTCGAAGGGACAAAGCGTCACCACTTCGGAAAGTTTCTACAATGAAATTCATTTAAATTTCTTCCATTCGAACAACGTTCGATTTGCCAATGTGATGATAATATTATTTTAAGTGAACTTTGTAAATTGCAAAAACAAAGATCGATCTTTTGAAGACCGAAAGTGAAAACGAGTAGAAGTTTCCGATCTTCAGGGTAGGTGGCAAAGTAATTAACAAGACTAATTAATAGATCAACCTTTTATACCGGAATTTAAAGTGTGAAATGTGACATGCTGGTCCGACCTATATTATCCCAGTTAAGTACCAGTTGCCAGTCACCCAGGGGTTGTTGCATACGCATACATTCAGTTTCTTGTGAACATGTTGTAATGTAATGTAAATTTATTATTTTACGAGGAAAGCCCCATTCACCAATAAGTGCTTTTCATGGGGTTCCTCAAAACTAGAATATAAGTAACTTACAAATGAAAAAATTAAAATAGTTAAGATAATTACTAAGTTACGAATTCTAGGCTACATTAAAATTACTTATATACAAATTATATATGATCAATGTTAAAATTCGTTTTACAAGCAGGTATCCTAAATTGGTCCCGCTGGCGTGTATTATGGACATGAATATCATATCCACGGAAATTTTGAAATTTATGTAAATTTCTTTCTTGGTACATTGAGTTTACATTGAGTTACATGTTTACAACAGACATAAAAGAAGTTGTACTGAGAAAAACATTTCTGTACTTATTTCGTTATTTCGCATTATAGTAACACCACCCGTTTCTTATGATATGTTGCAGAATTAATTGTTTTCGCTTTTTTTATCGCTTTCGGCTTTTCGTTCGAGATATATTTGGTTAAGAAATGACGAAATTGTTACAATGGCAACTATCTTATTTTCATACATCATATGAAATATAAACTGATTTTAACATATTCCGACGACGATATCTTTTGAAATACTGGTTCTACAAACTCATGATATACAATTGAACATTCTGTATGTGTGCATTACGCACATACATAACTAAGTGTTAACTTAAAATCACACGGTGGCTTGACTGACGATATAGCTAAATGTTCCAATAACGTAGTGAATAGTTGAATGCCAAAATGTTTTATGATTTGAGCGTTGCGTATATTTCGTCGGTAAACATGGTATTACAAACTAATACCATGACATGTCAGGAAATTAGTGATTAATGTGAAAGTTCCACAAATCCTCCCTCGGCTTTCGGCTTTCGGGGACATTTAATCACTAATTTCCCTCATGTCGATCGAAGACTGATACGAGCAATACCCAAGCATGCTTGGGTCTGGGTACGAGATTGGAGTAATACTGGTCCTATTATTCTAATCCTATGATTGAGTGGCAAGCTGAGTGTTGATTAGCAGGGGTGGGTGGAATAGATTGCTCGTATCAGTCTTCGAAGTAGTTCGGGTATTGGTTATCAATTCCAGCATTTGACAGACCGATGCGTAACCAACGTGAAATCAGGACTGATGTTTGCGAAGAAGAGCTGTACGGTCTACGTAATGTTTCAAACACTCGATTACACATATCCCTTTATTATGTTGGTATGCGCTGGTAAAAATATCTTTCGAGCTGGCTGATTGGGGCGAGAGTTATTGAATAAATTCCCAACTGTTTTCTTTGAGACGCAGTCTATAAAATGCAGCGAGGCTAGTTCATGAGCCCTTGCTGAGGACGTAAGAGCTAGTATATAAAACACTTGTTTTAATATTCAAATATTTAAGAGAAAGTTGCTCAATGGGTTACACTGCAGGTGCATGTTGTAATACCGTCTGAACTGACCGTTCCAACACCTCTTTCATAAACCGGTTTACAAGAGAGAGACTTCCCAAATGTTGTCCCTCGATTTGATTATATATTTGAGATATACAAATCTTTGATGGAATTGTTCTGTTAAGAATAACAAAACGTTATTTACAGATGCTGAAAATGGACATAAGTTCCTTGAGATACACTAGCTAGTCCACAGTTTCCATGGCCCAGAATATCTTTTCTTTGTCCCTTCTCTCCAAGAGAATGACGCAGACTTGCGGTTTCTTGGTTGAATGGATGATATATGGTTTGGCGGGTATCAGACTTGGCTTTGCCAAGCTGGTGCAATTAGTAGGCATGTTGCCTGATCTTCTCTGATCTTCTTCAGGATTCAAGGAAGCAGTACTATTGGTGCATGAATAAATGACGTCCATTTGTGCCAGTCCAATGTTAGTGCGTCGACTGCCATTGCTTCTGGATATCTCGACACATATTGGGGCAGTTGATGATTCAGTCAAGAGGCGAACAGGTCCACTTACGGACTGTAATCCTCTCGATTATACGATTGAAGATTGAGCTGTCCAGAGTCTACTCGTGACGTAAGGCCCAGTCGGCATCAATATTCTGGATTCCAGGTAGATGTTGTGCTGTGATCCAGGCTTGATGCTGTTGGCAAGTTCTCCATACCTCTACGCCAGAGCTGCTAATGTGGATGATCTTGTCCCGCCTTGTTTGTTGGACATATGCGACTGCCGTCGAATTGTCCATTTGGAGGAGGGAATGTGGGGAGGTACTTGAATGCTAGTAGGGCTGCCTTCAGTTCTAGGACATAGATATGTTGTCTTGATTCTTTCTGTGGTTCCACCGTCCACCAGTCATCACTTCTTCGCACTTCGCCCCCAGCCTTGATTGGATGCATCGGTAGATATCTTCATGTCGACCGGAGGAAGACTTGGGAAACTTGTTCACTTGATGTACTTGTGTGGATGTCCACCAACAGAGGTCTGTAAGGGAATCTTGGGATAGGTATATCTTGGTTTTGTTCCAGTAACCCTTGTTTTGGTAAAGAGTATTGATTAGTTGTCTTTGTAATGCTCGATAGTGTAGTGGTCCGCTCGGTAGACCCACTTGTGAACAATGGTTCATAGCCTCTTTTAGTAGTTCTTTCATAGCCTGTTTTACAACAAATATTGTTGATAAGAACTGAACTCTTGATCCTTCACTATTTTCATTGCACCTTTGGCTTGAAGACTTGAAATTGCATTTTTTACGATACCAACCTATTCTTGTGATTTTACTTTGGTCGTCCTTGGACGCCATTGAAATGGTTGACTTTTGAAAGGAATTTGGTAACATGCGACTATTGACAAAATCCATTGATCGGAAGTTATTAGCTTCCAATTTGACTGAAAATGTAAAATGCGACCCGCTACCTGTTGGTTTGGCAGGGTTATATCCTCCAGTAGTGGTAACTGATAGTCAGCTACGTTTGAATTTGTTTGTTCGGGGAGTCCAGTTTTTGGTTTACTGTTGAAGTTAGGCCTGTTGTATAGGAGTTGGTTTGCTGAGGTCGAAAGTAATTTGGGCGCTTTTGGTCAAAGGCACGAAAGGGTTGCTTTGTCGGAAAACGATTCCCTGGAAAAAATCTCTCTTGAGGTTTGGTAGGTTGTGATACCAACTTGTTGTTGCTCTTGGCGTGGTCGTGCTCTTCTTCGATTGCCTTGTGGAAAAGATGTTTGTCAGCAGGAATTTGTTCTTTCAAAGTGCGTTTTCCAACTTAACATCTGTCAGGAATTCTGCAAAACGTGTTTGACGCCATATATTCAGGCGATTGTTTGCATTGCCCAATAGCACTCAATCATCTTCTATTAGGGCTTTGATCTGGTCTGGATCTGGAATCTTCTCACCCTCGTCATCAGTGATTCCAATTGAGTCCAAAGCTTTTAAAGCACTAACAAGTGGTCTGACAACCGTCAGGAATGGGGCTTGTTTGTTGGCAAGGTCTTCACTCTTCACCAACTAGGTCCCAAGGACAGTGCAAAGTTTTATAGTATTGTGTATCGTATTAAATAAAACAGTAGCATAACGCATGACACAAGTTTAATGCGGATTTTAGATCGTTTATTTATACTGTAAAGCTGCAGTATTATTGGTAGTTAATTAAATATACTGTTAGTTAGAAAAACAATTCATATGATCTTTATTATTTTAATCACAAGGTTGATAAAGGTGATAAGTTGGACAGAACATTATGGGAACAATTTCACTGGCTATTTCAGTATTTCAAGTTTTTAAATTTTAGTCATGCTGAATTATTAACGTCTTTTGACAGTTAATCCAGCATTTACTAGTAACAGCTGTAGTGTTTGTCGTCTGTGGCTCTTTAGGATGATGTGAAAAATGTCATTAAGTAAAGCTTGGTTGTCCAGTACACCACAGTTCACATGTTTGGCCAATCTTATGGTTGTTGACTTTCTTGAGAGGTTGGACTCCACATAATTTGATCATAATTTGATCTTCCACGCAAAATCCACATGTTTCTGTACAGTAAACATATATGTTTACTTTAATATAGTTCACATATTCATATTATCTTTCTTGATGATTTATTCAATGAATCTGTCCACAGGCACAGGTCAAGGCACAGGATGAAATTTAGATTTTATAAGAGAAGTTCACCATTCTTTAGCCATAGGATAATGTCTACAATTGACAAAACAAGCAATGTATAGTACTGTAACACAAAATCCCACTGAATAAAACTTGCTTATGTTGTACACTTATTATCATTTATAGGCCCGAAGCGAGGGGAATTCGACGAAATATTACTCCGAGGGATGATATATATAATATAATATTGTTCAATATTATACCTCAACTATAAATTGTCCAATCAAAGAACAAGATTTGTACCACGTGACCAGTCAATTTAAACTCGAATTCCCCGCTTTAACCTCGAATTCCCCGCTGATGACGTCATCAGCGGGTAATTCGAGTTCGAATTCCCCGCTGATGACGTAATTAGCGGGGAATTCGAGTTCGAATACCCCGCTCGTACCCAGTACTCGCGCGTAAACCAAACAATGGAGGAACAGCACTCAAGTTTGTTTCGGTATAATATATCATTTATAGACCCTCCACTCGGGGAATTCGTCGAAATATTACACCTCGGGATGATATATCATCCCTCGGGGTAATATTTAGTCAAATTCCCTTCGCGCGTAAACCAAACAATGGAGGAACAGCGTTCAAGATTGTTTCGGTATAATATATCATTTATAGACCTTCCGCTTGGGGAATTTGTCGAAATATTACCCCTCGGACGATATATCATCCCTCGGGGTAATATTTAGTCAAATTCCCTCGCTCCGGGACTATAAATGATAATTGGATGAAAGTTGCTTATGTTGTGCACTTACTGTATACATATTTCTCTCTTCTGGAGTTGCTGTAGATTCATTACCAACCATGTTTGATATTCACCTTTATCTGTAATGAAAATTGAACAGAAATTATTAATTACAGTATGTTAGGGGGAATCTGTTTCTTTCCAAGCTATAGTGGATGGTATTGTGTTATCCTGGCTGGCAAATAGCCTGCAAAGCCAGCCTGCCTTTCTGTAGGTCCACAGCTGACTCAAAGTGAAAAGTTGGAGTGATAAAACACAATAGGTGGATATCTAATTTAAAGAAGACTTACCTATACAGCAGCTTGTTTACCCAGCCAAAATGGAAGAAGCTAGGTAGTGCTTCTGGACCCCAATTCAATAGGGGTTTCCTGCCCTCCGATTAAGAGGGTCATGTTTATCTGTGACTTCATTTGGTAAATTATTTTAAATATTCATATTCCAATATTCCATAAAGCTCACATAGGAAATCACTGATAACAGTAAAACATTGACATAACTTCAATAATTTTATTTTTTATACATGGCAATGAGTTGTAGTTTAATGTTGTTTAATGGTTTATATTGGAATGAAATATACTGTATATATTAATACTACTATAAAAACTGCAGATTATTACTTTTCCTTTGTCTCAATATATATTCCATTGTATTTACTAACAGTAAATGAGTTAGGTTAAAGATACAAAAATAGGTTTATGGTCACTAAAGTATGATTCTAGAACACCACTTCTGTGAATCCTCTCAGGAATATTTGTGTAAATATGATCAATTTGTGTTTTGTAGTTTGTTGTCTCCTGATTAATAAGTTGTACATAATGTTCTTGTTGACATAAATATTTAGAAAGAGCCTTTTTCTCATTTGAATTTTCCATTAAGTTGACATTGAAATCGCCAATCATAATGACAGGAATATTACCATTACTTAAAATATTATTATGAACATATTTCAATGCATCAATTAATTTAGAAATCTTTACTTTGGATTTTGATCGATAAATTCCGACAATGTGTAAACCATGAACTGGCTGATCAACTTTGATTACGGTTAATTCCACACCATTATGGTTACACCTCAAGGGTTCAGATATGTATTGTACAGTGTCTTTTATGTAAATAGCTGTGCCATATGGTGTTCTTGTACTTTGTAGCAGAAAATCATTTCTGAAAAAATCAAAACCAGGAATATTATACACTTCATCACTGTCATTGTTACATAAGGCAGTTTCTACAAAAATATTCACATCAGCTGCTTTCACACTGTAATCATTTGCAACATCAGCAATATGCAGGTGTAGTGATCTCACATTTTGGAATAATATTTTGAAGCTACTTGTCTCATTAGTATCTAATTTGTAGAGAAAAGGAATGTGGGTATTAAGTGAAGCACTAGTTCTTAGTCTTGACATTTCCTCTTGTACTTTCTTGCTAACAGCTATTTTATTTTCATTTAAATTAAGAATATGCAACCCAGATATGCTTCTTAGTCTACTAAGAGCAACATAATGCATGTGTTCTCGTTTACTTGATGGTAAGTCAATAACTGCTTCATTTAGAGTGTCACCTTGACAACGATGAATAGTTTTTGCTGCAGCTGGTCTTAAAGGAAACTGTCTACGAAGAACTTGTATTTGATTTTTTCTAAACTGTCTTGTAATTTCTAAGATTGGAACCCAAGTTTTCTCAACAGTGTGATTGTAGAGGTGGCTGTATTCTCGACGATATTCATTTCCAATATTATTTTCTTGGAATGAAACCCAAATAATGCTTGGTCTTAACGACTCTGGTACTCTATAATCAATTTTTTCAATTATACATTCGGCTCCATTAGTCATTCCATTAACAACAGACACATTTGTTGTAAGATCATATTTTGCCCCTTGAAGTATGGCACATACTGTAAACAAACCCATGGTTTTTGTGGGATCATTTGGAATTAGTTTTTTCATTCTATCTTTTAAATCATCAGATAAATCCCCAAGTACAATATCTATTGCTTTTACCTTAACTTTTTGGTTTAGTGATTTATTGATAATTTCAAGATTGTGTTGGTCTACAGCCATATTTGTACTAAACAAGTGAGTAGCAGTAATAGGATAATCAGGATGTACTGGATCTAATTTTAAAATTCTTTCCTTTAAATGTTTTCCTTCCCTAATTCGATTTAAAATTTCTGCAAATTCTTTATCTTTTTGTCTCATAACTTGTGATAACTCAAACATCTCAAAATTTTGCTGCCAAATGTTTGCTGCTAATGAGTTATAGCCCTCTTTTGAATTCTCAAATATCCAGTGATCAATACTGGTTTTAATTGAAACAAGTCACCAACAGTTATAACACTAAGCCCACCAAATGGTTCTTTTGTACCCATTATCTGTTGCAATCGTAAGTTAAGAAAATTAAACATTCCACTACCAACCATGGAAACCTCATCAATAAATATGACTTTTAGCTTTCCTAGTTGTGATCGTATAGTATTTAATCTGTCTCTGTCAAGTGTGCAGTAACTAAAACCTCTGTTAGCAGGGATTTTAAAAGCAGAATGAAGCGTGTTTCCTCTTATATTAAATGCAGCTTTTCCTGTCGGTGCTACCTTCATAACACTGATATCATCTGGGTCATTTCCAGACTGAGTATTTAAATATCTAATAGGAGCTTCATACAAAGCATTTGTCACTGTGCTTTTACCAACACCAGCACCTCCACTTAGAAACAGTCTTAATGCTTGGTCATCACTAGTTTTAACAGAATGTAGAACATGGTAAAAGAACTCCTTTTGCTCAACATTAAGTGACTGGACAAGTTTTCTAAAGTCTTCATCCTTTAGTCGTTTCACAACAAGTTCTTCATCATCATTTGTTCTTGGATATATACCAATATCATCCATCAAGTCATATTCTTTATGTTGCTTATTTTTACCAGGGTCATAACATCCAAATAGTTCACTAGCTTTTGGTCCAATCTCCTGATCTTGTTCTTCTCTGTGTTGTGTATTAGGGGCTACATTAGAATGCTCTTCATTTTCAATATCCTCAACAGCCTGATCAAGAATTTCTGTATGATGCTCATACTGGTTTCTTTTCTCTTCTATGACATCTTTAAGTTGTTCAAATCTTTCCTGGTATGTTTCTTTACTTTTCAAGATATCCTTGTTTTCATTTCTCCATGAAGTATAAAGCATTATTTGTTCTCTATAATAATTTTCAGGGTCTTTGTTCTTATTGAATCTCACTGAACGTAAGATTTTCGGTCTTCGTCTCTTAACAAGTGTCATCCCTCCTTTCAGTTCGTAATGATCATCTTTACATATCGATTTATCGTCATCTGAAGGATCATCATCAACATTATCATTAAAATCATTTTCCAAAAGATAGTCATCAGATGGAGAATTGTGTTTAGCTTTTTGTGTTTCTTTTGCCTCTCTCTTGCAATTGTACCATGCAACAAAATCTGCTAAGCACACATTTTCTAGCTGTTTTGGTCTTCTCTGATATCTTTTGATCAGGTTATCAGATTCTATATCTGCAGAATTATCAGGAAGTTCTTTAATCTTTTCCATATTTTTTAGTAAAAATGTTCTTTCATCTGGGCGAGAAGTATTAATAAATTGGAATTCACGAGATGATCTTCGTAAAGGCATTTGCAGCACTAAATATACAGCCTCCTGTGCACTTATTTCAACAGCATTTAGAAATTTATTACCAATATGTCTAACTTTGTTCACAATATTTTTATTGCCTTCTTTTGCTTCTTCGCATGCTTTTCGCAGTAGCTTGCTCATTCCTCGTTGACCTTTTGTAATATAAGAAAGAATATAGACAGCACAAGCATAGGGGTCTAATATATACTGAATGTCCATATTTGCCTGCCAATATTTTAGCAAATTTGCATTGTAAGAATTTATTCTAATCTCAGTTGGGGATCGTTTTAGTAGTACAGAATCACGTTTAAGAGAAAGCCTAATGGCCTTTAGATACCTCCGTCAAGAGGTTATGTTTTCACCTCAGTCATGATTGTTACCTCCGCCAAGAGGTTATGTTTTCACTTCAGTCATGATTGTTACCTCCGTCAGGAGGTTATGTTTTCACCTCAGTCGTGATTGTTACCTCCGTCAGGAGGTTATGTTTTCACATTGTTCTTGACATTGGAGGTAAAGGAAAATTAAACCTACAGATTTTGTTACCCTTTTTCTTACACGTTTTAGAGTGCCTATGTCTCTGTAAATTTACTAGATCACCTAAATCGTCAGATTCAGCTTTACATGTCGTATAACTATCTACAAATTTAGCAATGTCATCAAGAGAATCTTTGCCATACTCAGGAGCATCTTTTATCCAAAATAAACCATGTATATGTGGTGATCCACGTTGTTGAAATTCAACTCGATAGAAAAAATCAACAACTTCTCCAATTGGATTAAGTGAGCTTTTGATAAAATTGTGGAGAAACAATTGTACCATGTGTTCAAAATTTCTGGCACATGTGACTGGATCTTTTTGTATTAAATCTGACTTCTTCTGCCAAGTCATTTCTTTTATCTCATTATCAGTATACTCTTTATTATCAACAAGGCGACCAAGAATTTTAAGCAAATGCACCCATCTAGTTTCTGCGGCTGAGAATGAACAGAACCAAGTTGGTTTACCAAGTTGACGAATCATTGCAAATAAGTCTTTCTTACATCTTTCAAAGTAAGGAGGTGAGCCTCGTAAATTTCTAAGAACTCTGAATCCTTCGTCTAAATTAATAAGCTTATTAACAGAATTTTCAGATTTTAAATCTCCAGCTGTATATGTTTTACCTTTGGTTTTACATTTACGCAATGACAATGTTGCACTTCCTTGAATTTGTTTTATCTGTAGCTTTTTTAATTTATAAAAAATGTTTGGCACACTCTGCGCAACTCTTCGATCTCTACTTCGTAACTCCCATTTACAAATCGTACTATAGTGAACTGGCACAAGTCTATCACTATTATCAGATTGACGTTTGCCACAATATATAGAAGGGAAAGATAAGAATTCTGAATCTTTGTCAATGAATATACCTAGTGGTCTATTTCCTTCACCTGGTGCAAAACTGATTATCTTATCACCATGTTGAGTCATGTCAGGTTCTTGTAATAAGGTATCCATAACACCTGATGGATGTTCTGTTTCTTCACACCATTCATCATCAGTATCATTATCAATAGAATCATTAGTTGTGTGTTGTGTTTCTATAATATTTTATAATATTTTATTCAATGTATCTGACTTCACCTGACTTGTTTTGTCAATAAACTCGGACCACTCTTCCTTATTACTTTCACTGTTATTTATGTCTGTTAACCAGCTATCTGATACTTGTATTCCCTCATTTTTAAACAGATCACTTGTGCTTACTAAATATCGAGCAGCTTCTAAAACTTTAGCTGGTCTTACATTCTGAAATTGATAATGGTGTTTGTAACTAAGGCGCCTTTTAAGCTTGATTGGTATTGTTTGTGATTCATTTATTGGTCTTGGTAGAATACTAACTGTTGAATTAACATCAGCTGGTACATTAACAATATTGCCATGAATACTTAACTGACCTCCACTAGGTAATTCTCGCAGTTGCATGAAAGGAATTCTTGGTGCAATTAGTCTTTCCTCAAGGGGTGTTAAATTTTGTAAAGCAATTGGCTTATTTGGAAAAGACATTTTGTTAGCCTTTGCACAACTTGGGAACTTGCCAGTTTTCAAGTTAGAGTGGCATGTAGAACAAATCCATTCTGTGTCATCAATACTTTTAACACCGGTAACACATAATTTAAGTATTTCTTTGGAACATAATTTGTACATAGTAGGATTGCATTTTGTGACAGATGACTTATACCATAATTGATCACAACAAGTACAAATATATTCTGGGCCAATACTGATATTATTATGGAATAATGCTATACTTTCAGACATAGTCCATTGAGACCTGGTTTTAGAATTGCCATGATTATTATCAATATGATCATTATTTAATCTCTTACGTCTTAGCACATTTGAATCATTTGTATTCACAACTAATTTTCTTTTGAGGTCCTTATTTTTTTGAGATTATTTAACTCTTTCAGGATTTAATTGCCTATATGTTACATGTGCTTTTCCCATGGATTCTTTTACTTTCTCAGGGTTTGATTGTTTATATTTAGTAGCTGCTTTTCTCATGGATTCTTTTACTTTCTTAGGGTTTGATTGTTTATATTTATTAACTGCTTTTTTCATCAATTCTTTTACTTTCTCAGGGTTTGATTGTTTATATTTAGTAACTGCTTTTTTCATGGATTCTTTTACTTTCTCAGGGTTTGATCGTATATATTTCAGTAACTGCTTTTTTCATCGATTCTTTTTCTTTCTCAGGGTTTGATTGTTTATATTTAATGATTGCTTTTCTCATGGATGCTTTAAGTTTCACAGGGTTTGATTGTTTATAAATTATACAGTATTTGATATTTTACCAGATTCTTTAACTTTCTCAGGATTTGATTGTCTATATGCTGTACTTGATTTTCTAGAAGATTCTTTAACTTTCTCAGGATTTGATTGTCTATATGCTGTATTTGATTTTCTACAAGATTCTTTAACTTTCTCAGGATGTGATTGTCTATATGTTTTACTCGATTTTCTAGAGGTTTCTTTAACTTTATCAGGGTTTAATTGTTTGTATGTTGCATTGCCTTTTTGCAAAGATTCCTTTTTTCTTTCATTTTCCTTATTTTTATATTGATTATCCATCCTCCTTTTCCTCATGTATTCTTTCATGTAATTGTTCCTGGTTTTATTGGATTGAGGTTTATCTTGACAAGTATCACAACTTACATGTATGGGCTCACTAGAAACAGATGCTTGATCATTTCTTGTATTATTATTCACGTGGGTTTGTTTATCAATTTCAGTCACATTCCCAATAGCCTACGTCTAGCCTCCTCCGCAGGCAACTCTGTGGCTTCTTTTATCCTTTTATCCGAGTCAAATCGCTTCCAAGGCTGTACGAGCAATGTTTTCGTTGGGATTGCAGGGAAGTATAGGGATTGTGAAGGGATTGATCGACGAAGAGGGGACAGCAGGGGATTGGGGCGCTCTTAATTTTCCTCTCCCCATGCTCTTGTTAATTTCTCTGGCTCGGCCAAAAATGGCCAAAACAGCGTTGGAAGCTATTTGACACGGGAAAAAGAAGCCACAGAGTTGCCTGCGGAGGAGGCTAGCCTACGTCATAGTCTGTGAAATTTTGAAAACCACAGACTATGAACCAGCGCCGTTAATCGTGTTCTGTGACGTGTTACTATAAGGAATTTAAATAGTAGACCATGATTGGGCGCTTAGAAAATTTAGTTAATACGTGATATTCAATTGGTTAAGAACTACTTCCGTTTTCAATGTTCGTCATGTTGTTTACCACGAAGACAGTTTTATTTCTCAGCCGCCTCAACGTTTCCTTGTAAACGAGACTATTAAAGAATTTGCTAATACTTTGAAAGGATGACTGTTTATAGTCGGCATAATTTTGGTTCGAGGATGATCAAACAGTCGAAGAGATGCGGGAATCGAATTGTTAATCATACGATATTTCAAGGTAGCCGTCGAGTACCGATTCTCGTTATGCTGTTTCGTTTTAGCTTTTCAGCTTGTCCTATTTGTCTATTAGAACTAAGTTTGCTCTTCATATGATTTCTTAAACTTTTAGTGAATCCAAGTCTGCCTCTTGATTGTTTCGGGTTTGTTTAAAGACGGGTTTACTTCGAGAATACGGGTTTGTTTCGAGACAGGTTCTTTTCAAAACCTTGAAACAAACCCGTCTTTGAAACCAAACTACTCTCGAAATAAACCCGTCTTCTCGAAACAAACCCGTCTTTAAATAAACCCGAAACAATCAAGAGGCAGACTTGGAGCAAGTCTACTATAAGGCATAAACAGAATCTATAAGCATTGCGAATAATCGGCATAAATTACAGAACACACAATTTGGCTCTGATTAGCGCCGCCTTTTTGCGCCCGCGAACGTCTGTACGCAGGCTACATTCCCCAGTGCACACTGGTTCATAGGGCTTGTGGAAATATAATGCATTTCATCTAAATGTCCAACATTAATATGTCTTGTATTTCCTGAAGAATGTACAGGATGTACAATTGTTGTCTCAGAAAAATATAGGGCAGTTTCAGTTATATGAATTGTTAAATTATGTGAATTTGCAACAGCCTGTATAATGATATGGTCAGCCCATGTTCCTTGTCTAGACATACTTTGTAAATAATGCAACCATGACTGTTCAGTATTACTTTCAATAAAGTGTTCTGGAGAGTTTATTAGATGTCGAATTGCAAGAGCTCGTATTTGTAAGTGTTTAGCTTCTGTACCAAACATTTGGTGACTTACACTGCGAAAAAAACAGTTGCCATCACCAATCACATCTATTGGTCTTAACCCTATTTGAAATAGTCTACTTGTTAACAAGGGGGCTTTTGTCAGGAAGGCCATGCAATGTTAGTAAAAGTCCCCTCAAAGTAGGGGATTAGGTGCAATAAAAGTTATGATATCCCCTCCCGGGATAATACCAGGTAATTACTGAAGCATGAACTGTACAGAACTCAAAGTCTCAAAAGTAAAACAGCGACAGAGCGCGAAACACGCGAGCCCACGAGCATATGCATGCTGATACTTCATGAAAGCACAACAACAAACCTCCTGTATTTTGCCCATTTTTCTCCCCCTCTTAAGGTAATTTAGCCAGCAAAATCCCCTCATATTCCCCTATACAAAGTACAAATGGCCCGGGGTCCCCACACAGGGGATGGCCGCTGATAGGTGCATAAAGGCTAAACTACGCAAAAACTACGTAGACAAAATCAGAAGAGAAAACGAGAAACTGCAGAACGGAGATTCGCAGTATCATAAGGCCGTGTGATTTTACAAACAAAGACAAATACGCTGACTTACCTGACAGTTGAGTCGTGTGACAGTGACAGAAATATCCTGAATATTAGACCTTTATTTTATATACAGGCTCGTCTTCCCACAACAGACAATGAATCCTTTCTCCTACACCATATTTAATACTGTAAGTCTTCGAGAAGTTCACTCCTACTTGCGGCTAAATCGAGGAATGGCACATCACTCGACGCCATCTTGAATTCAGCGCAAAGGCCTGGAAACCAAGTGTACTTCCCGGGAAAATTAAAAATGATAGCTTTCTGGCTATGACCCAAATGATGATAATAATATTAAATAAAAATATAATAATAATAGTAATGTATTTATAATATTAAAATGATAATAGTAATAATAATTACTAGCCCTTTCCTGATCGAGCAGGGTACTGGGTCCATTTGAGACCACAAAGCAACTATGGTTTATTTAAAATGACATATTGATAGCGATATATTGAGACATAGCGATATATTGAGACATCGTTAGGCAGGTTGGACATGAATTGCATAGATATTCTATTCCACTGCTTTGCATCACCTCTGCTAAAGTTGTTGATGTTATGAGAAGTAAATTAAAGAGTTAGGATCAGTATTAGGTTCAGGGTTAGGATTAAGGTTAGACCTGGGGTTAGGACTATGTTTTAAATTCGGGATATCTATATATGAAACGTCAGCCTAAATTACTGTACCAATACTGTAGTTCAAGATAGAGCTACAGTATTTACTGTTTAATTGTGCTGTCATCACAAGATAACTCATGTACTTGTGCACTTGTCATATGGGGGATTAATCAGTTAAATATTATTTGTGTTATTACTATCAAATTACTATTGTGATTATTACTATTATTATTATGTTATGATTGCTGATTAAATAAACCAGTTGCTTTGTGGGAAATACATTTGGTTTCCAGGCCTTTGCGCTGAATTCAAGATGGCGTCGAGTGATGTGCCATTCCTCGATTTAGCCGCAAGTCTCACACCTAAGCTCCGCCATTTTTGTGCTTCGATAATCAAAATTCAAGCTCGCGCGTGCGCAGTAGCATGTTAATAAAACCGGGGGATACAACTTATATACGAGACATGATGAAATATTCAAGAATCGAAATCAAACTGTATTACAATTACAATTTGACACGTAGAAAAACTCCATCGACAAGGATTTCTACTAACAATAGTTTCACTTTTCTACTGACAATAGAAAATTGAGTTTCAAAAGACTACGAAATAATATTTTGTCGCCCCCCGGATGTTAACACGGTCACTCACTCACTCTCTATGTATATATATATATATATGCATATATCGTGTGAATTTTCGCCACTCATAACAATACTGCAAAGTTTAAAAAAACTTTGCACTAAAAAGGAATAGGTTCTTTGTTTTAGAAGGACCATGTTTTTGTTTAATATCATCTTTCATCCCAACTTGCATGGTGGGTGCAACCTTGAACTCTGACGTGCCTGTGATGTCAGGATATTACTCCATGACATTGGTCCAAACCTCTTTAGAGAGTTGTTTGGTAAATGTAGATTTAAGGAAGGTCAATAATTCCTCAGAAATGGTGGTTTCCTGCGACTGTATGCAGTAACGATCACCACGATTTTGGTCACTTGTAGTGGAATTGTGTTTTCACATTAACTTTTAGATTTCTTTGCCGGTAGCACATCGTCAATTCAGGAGTATGTGTAAGATTAACTTCTCAAGAAATCAAAGCGTTTTGTAACAGGGACCGCGGATTGGTTTTAAAAGTGTGTGTGTGTGTGTATGTGTGTGTGTGGGGGGGGGGGGGGGGGGGGGGGGGATGGGGGCACAACCGAGCGCCAAGGCACGAGAAGTACATTGATGTAGGGGATACGGAGGCTTCCTACCGCGGAAAATTTGAAATCTAGACTCTCGGAAAGGGCATTTCCTGCACTTTGGAGAGCAATTTTACAAAATTCTGAAGGGTGAAACAGATCACTTTTAACAGTGCCCCAACGCAAGATTTGCAACAAGTTTGGTACGTAGTTAATCTTGCAGGATATAGCGAACCAATACCAGTAAACAAGAGATTAAGGGGAATTTTGTCATCCCATCGGAAGGTTATGCAAATTTGAAATCCTTCCCGGAGAAAGGATGAACGCTTTTTGCAATGATTTTTGGAGCACTTAGTACGTATGACCAGCGGTGGTTATCACAGGATCGTGCGGTACATGAACATTGAACGTTCAGTTTCTTTGATACACTAAAATATCATTGTAATCTTGATGTTGTAATTGTTACAAAGAGAAGAATAAACATCACTCACAGGTTCTGGAAGATCAATTGCTTTTTCTAATATAATCATTAATCACTTTTTCTAGACAATTCACAGCACTTCACTTTCTTTCTTAAAATGTCTATGAAGTGAAAAGTTCGCTAGCTTTTTTTTGCTTTAACGGACAAAGTAGCACGGCAAGAGCGTACACTGAAAATGTCAAGTAAATCTCCTGCATAGTCTTCGAGTTATCAACTCTCAAAGTTTGGCATGGCTAAATGTTTTTAGTGAAATCAGAAACGCGCGGTTCATTGTCTTGTGACGTATGCAGGTGTACTTACTATCCATAAGAAGAATGGATTTGAACATCAATGATCCACCTGCATACGTCATATACCACATATATTCAATCCCAGTCTTTCCATATTTTGTAACGTTAAACTATGCCAATGGACAAACTTTGAGAGTTGATAGCTCGAAGACTATGCAACAGATTCACTTGAAATTTTCAGTGAACGATCCTGCCGTGCTACTTTGTTTTGTTAAGGCTGGTTTCCATTTGGTCGCCACGGTGTCATAGTGGTCGATGTAATAGAGTGTCGATCTATCTTGTCTTTTGTCTGCTGTATGCAAAGTAGTAGTCTTTACTGATTGCAGATATATAGATGGACACTCTATTACATCGTCCACTATGACACCGTTGCGATCGTGGCGACCAAATGGCAACCAGGCTTTAGAGCAAAAAAATGCTAGCGATTTTTTCACTTGATAGACACTTTAAAGAAATTTCTAGTTCATCCCATTACAGTGATATATAAATACCCTATTCGCAAAAGTAACTTTTGGAATAAAAATTGACTGCATGCCTTAAAATATGCGCGGAGAAAATAAAAGCTATTTCATTTTAGACAAGTAATACATATTCATATGTTTACATTCAATTCTCGTCGAATTCATTTGAATATTCAATAACGACTGTGTTTCTCATTCTATCTATTATGGTCCAATTATTAAGGCTGACAGAGCGAAGAGTAAGAAAACAACGCCACCAACCAGTGTCACTAAAAATAAAAGCAAATTGTAATGTAAACAGCTAAAACTCGCACAAGTTGTTAAAGAACGTTGGCTCATGACGAATGTGACAACGCGACTAGAATAACGTTGTTGAAAGAACGATGTTGTTCATCATCGTTCAACATTGCCGAACCACAACAGTTGTTGGAACAGGAAAAACAATGGAACAAACATATTGATAGAAAAAGCACGTTCGCTATTTAAGAAATAAAAAATGTGTCGCGTGTGATTATCGAGTTATAAAGCCTGGTTCACACGAGAGACATAAGCATAAGCAACGAAAACAAAGCATGATTTTTGCTCTGGGACAAAAAACGAGAAAATTTTTCTTTGTTTCTTCTTTTATTTTTCTCTTGCCTTATGCTTCTTATACTTGGCTTATGCTTTTTATGATTATGTCCATCTTTATGTCGCAGGCTTGACTTCATTCCTTTGTTTCGCCTTTTGTCTTGTCCTTGGTTCACACGAGAACATAATCATAATCACAGGTTTAAAGGGACACTCCGGCCCAAATACAAATGCAGTTCATATGAAAGATCTTACTGACTTTAGTTTATTTCCAAAGTTTCAGCATTCCTATCAGTTTAGTTGAGAAGATATTGCTAGTTGAAGTTGAAAATTTGTGGATTTTGACGCCATATTGGTTTTGAAAATATGACGTCATTGAGTGATTCTTTATCGTCAGTGGAGTTGTTTTGATGGCGATCACATAGTGATAGTTATTGTGAATGGTCTTTGGACGAAAATTAGTCGAAATAAACTATTTAGTTCATCATGCAGGAAAGTAGAGGAGCTTCTTAGGCATAATACGAGATCACGTCACTCAGTGACGTCATATTTGAGAAACAAAATGGCGTCGAAATTGGACAAACTCTCCAACTTCAACTAGCCACATCTTCTTAACTAAATTGATAGGAATGCTGAAACTTTGGAAATAATGTAAAGTCAGTAAGCTCTTTCATATGAACTACATTTGTATTTGGGCCGGAGTGTCCCTTTAACGGCACACGAGATGCGTGTAAAACACGAGACGATAGCCAAGTATTTTGGCTAGCTTCTGGAGTGCCATTATAACTCGATAATCGCACAGCGACTACGTGTTTTATTTCTTTTATAAAATAATGTCTTTAAATTGTCAATAGGGCCAAGAAAAGGTATACTATCTAGCGCCACACGTGGGATCGTACAACACGTTGGAGATTTTAGCGATAAAAAGGGAAAGGTCCTACGAACTACACGACGAACGCAGCTCAACGCGGTCGAGTCGAAGGTTTAGTAAAGGCGCCACAGGCTGCTACCTTACGACCCATAAATCACGCTCGTTCCGCAGCCTAAATAACTTATATCTTATAAAATTATACAAGACGAGTTAATTAAACTTAGATTAAACGTTTTTAGGGTGCAGTAAATAAGGCTGCGATGTCCGCACCCTTCTGAGTTCTGATACGGCCCGCTCGTTAGCTATTCAAAAAGCGCGATTCTCTAGGATTACGGCCCGGGAGGAATAATCTTGCCTTTTACCTGTTTTTACAGAAATCCGTTGAGCGACGAACCTGCCACCAATTACAGCTAAACCCGTACACAAAGCGTGTCCCAATGTTCCTCCAAGAGTGACACCCAAAACATCCTAGAATCATTAAACATTTCAAGTTAATAAAATAATATAAAGCACATTTAAAAAATTCTCTCGCTTAATTCGTTACGAGCACAGTTCACTACCGAAAACTAATGTTCCTTTCGACATTCTTCGACAATTTTACATCAAATGGATAGAAATAGATTGTTTGAATACAGGACAAAGTAAAATTTCTATTAATTTATCAAAAGTTTTGATTATTTTTGTCTCTCTGGTAACTGTAAAACGTAAGTAAGTAAATTTGTAAGTGTAAGTAAAATGGCTGGCCGAAATTTGTTGTTGGAAATATGCATTTAGAATTACTTTTATAAGACTCAAGGTCGTTTGTAGGTAAGAAACTTTAGGAAAAACAATTAGACAACTCGCCCTCGTTTTCTATTAGCGATAGTTAACTGTATCAAATTTCAGAAAACCAGGTTTACAATCTTCGAAGTAATAATAATATGCTAATGTTGTCAAAACCCAGGTCAAATGCAATGAAACGCAGCTTTAGTTATGAAGCTGGCAAGATCTGGAATACTCTGCCATTACATCTTAAGAACACTTCCCTTACCATAACTGAGTTTAAAACTAAACTCAGGGAGGTTTTTGAAGTTGAAAACTGTACTATTTTAAATAACTTGAAGTACTAGCAATGATTTTTTCCCTGCCATTTTAATAATTTTAACAAATTTTAATAATTTTAACAATGTTGGAATGTAAATAGTCTTTTATTTAGATAATTTTAGTCGTAATTAAGCAAACTGTTTGTATAAGTTTATAATAGTTAGTTCCACACGGCCCTATGATAATCAACGTTTTATAGTTTCTTGTTACTCTTGGATTTTATTGTATTTGTAATTCACTTAAGTTGATAGGCTACCGTGTTTAAATATAGTTCAATAAATAAATAATAAATAAATAACTCTGCACAATAATATAATGTACAATAACAAATGTTAATTTAAAGTACGTTTGCAATGAAAAATCCAGTTGTAAAATAACTCTTTTGTTTGAAAGAACTCTTCAAACTATAAAGACTAACCATTTACAACTTCATATCTCACTTCACTCTTGAGATATTAAGATTTGTTTAATATGTAAATGATCATACTTATGACATCACACTGCATAATGACCTATTGAAAACGCTTATATATCCTTGAGATTATGTAATGAAATCACTTGAAATTGAGGTGCATGTGCGTGGATGTATCCAATGACATCAAATATACAAATCATCAAACGATTCCATGTGATAATGGTAAAGATATGAAGAATTTTTCAATAAGTCATTATGCATTGTGATGTCATAAGTATGATCATTTACATATTAAACAAATCTGAGATATTAAGATTTGTTTGATGTGTAAATGATCATACTTATGACATCACACTGCATAATAGCTTATTGAAAACGTTTATATATCCTTGAGATTATGGAATGAAATCACTTGAAATGCAGGTGCATGAGCGTGGATGTGTCCAATGACATCAACTATGCAAATCATCAAACGATTTCATGTGATAATTGTAAAGATATACAGAATTTTTTAATAAGTCATGTATTGTGATGTCATAAGTATGATCATTTACATATTAAACACATTTTAATATCTCAAGAGTGAAGTGAGATATGAAAAAGTTGTAAATGATTAGTCTTTATAGTTTCAAGAGTTCTTTCAAACAAAAGAGTTATTTTACAACTGCAAATAATTTTTCATTGCATAGGTACTTTAAACGTTGAAGTATTGTTTAATAAACGAGCAGCAGTGTTTTATCAGATTTAAAACACGAGGGCGTAGCCCGAGTGTTTTAGATCTGATAAAACACGTGCTGCGAGTTTATTAAACGGCTTCAAACACGACCCATTTGATAAGTTCATTGGCGTAGTAATTTTGAAAATCGATGTTGTCTAAGCCGAGAAAATCAAAGATAAAGTTTATGTAAATCAGGACGAATCTTTATCACATTTAAAGACACGATACGGTCGTGATTTTCTTTTGTCTTTTCCTCATGAATTATTAATGAGTGTTTGAAATAATTAATATAAAAATGTTGTCTAATAGGACAGGCGGGAACGTTAAACATGACCGGCTTTTGGTCTCGACGAGGGGTTATTGTGTGTAAGTATTTCTAGTTACCATAACATATCAGATACTCGAGATTCCACCGATAGCTTTGCCACAGTAAGAAGCATGATTTATATTTTATAGTGGCAGTGGTTCATCAGAAATTTGTTTACCAAACATCAACAACATAGTCATAATATATGTGGTATGCAGTCAAAAGCATTGCCAATTATTTTCAGATAAGTGATAGTTATTTGTAATTTAATTTTGCCGTATTTAAATATAATTAAAAGAATTGAAAAAATGTGTACATATACTTCAATATGTCTGTTACAATTTATATAATCAATCCCAGGGTTCATTATCAACAATTAGGCTTCCCGTGCGATAGTAACTTCCAGTCTATATGTACAGTACCTCTCTCGTAGCCAGGAGTATTGTGGTAAGCTGTGATCTGTCGCCCCATTCAGCTACGAATGTTAAAGTAAAAGACTGGAGGAAGATTGCCGAGACCAAACCAAAGCAATGACCAGCTGGCTTTGTTACACGAATTATACCAGATTCAGGATCTTCAACAATGGACTCTTTTGATTTCTCTTGTAACTAAAAGGTTAACCAAACGATAGCAAGTACAGTTCAGTCTCTTTGAACAAGCACTCTCGTGAGCGACGATCGCTGGTTTTAAAATTGAGCGATCGTAGCGATTTAATATATGGAAACATGACGATCGCCGGTTTTAAAATTGAGCGATCGTATGGAAACCAGGCTTTAAAGTGCTTATAAACCCAAAATGGGTTTTTGGTGATTCGGATAGAGCATAAAAAGTTAGTTAGTAAGTTCTAGATTAGTTTTTACGTTAAACTTTTAGTTTCGGAGATATAAGGGCTCAAAGTCACAATTTGTGGAAAAAAGTAGCGCAGGTCCGAGGAACGTGTTATGTTTCAATACTTATAAAAATATATTACAATTCAAGTAGACAAGGTAACATCGTAAAGACACATCGTTTGGGCATTTTTCAATAAAAACTCTTAAGATAGCTGTCTTCTCCTATACAAAAGCCTAGTTGTTGTTGAAGATGGGTTCCTCGGATCCAGGTCCCTGTGTGTTATTTTGGTGGCGCTACTTTTTTCAAAAAAAAAGCACAATTTGCATGTTTGAGCCGTTATATCTCCGAAACTAAAAGTTTAACGCAAAAACTAATCCAGAACTTATTAACTAACTTTTTATGCTCTATCCGAATCACCAAAAACCCATTTTGGGTTTAAAAGCACTTTAAGCGACCGCCTTTGCAAATTCCCGTTTTATTTCTATTTAAAATCTCTCGTAAGGGACCGCGACCACCTTTGTGGTTGGATTTTAGACTTTCCTAATTGTTTTTATTCTCTCGTAAACGACCACCCCAGAGATTATATAGATTATTATTATTATATTAAGTATGTAATTCACATAACTTTGTGAATGCGTTGTTGTTTATAGTTAAGTTCGTTAACGTTCCACTCAGCTTCCTCAACGAAGTTGAAGCACGTGCTGAAACTGAACGTACCAGAGTTGTATTATGGGAAGAGAGGCTGGCTGATCTTCCATCAACAACATCCATGTCCATAAGTGCCAAAGTAGAACTCCCTCCTGGTGCTGAAGCAAGTTGGACTGAATGGAAATGCCTCAACAGACTGAGAGCTGGTACTGGTCGATGTAAAGTAACTCTTAAGAAGTGGGGTTATCTACTGAAGACGTGATTGCGTATGTGGCACTGAACCATAAACTATGGAGCACCTATTGAGAAGCCCTCTGTTGAAGCAGACATACAATGTTGACGTTGCAGAGAACAACGATATTGCTAAGAGTTGCATGGTGTCCAGCTTTAAATATTTGGCTGAAACACAATATATCTTAATCTTGTGGGCGGAAATCCAAAAACATTCTTTCGTGCAGGCGTTCCCTCCCCCCTCCCCACTTCGCCTTTCCGCTGTGTGGACACGATAATTAGAACTGTATATATAACAAGATTAAAGTTAAGTTGTAAAGGGTTTGCTGTGCAAGCTGTGTTAAGTTGTCAATACTCAGAAAAACTCTGAGCTCCAGACAGGACTCGAACCCGCAACCTTCTGAATGCTAGACAGACGCTCAAACCATTGAGCCACTGGAACTCAGATGGCAGAGCAAGGTTAAATACGGTATTTAAACCTGGGACGAGTCTTGCCGTTATCACAAATACTTGTTGGACTACAAGTCGTGTTGTGACTTAACACAGCTTGCACAGCAAAACCTTTACAACTTTACAAACATCAAGCTGCAACTACCTAACTTAACTAAGATTAAAGTTGTTATTAAGAAACAATTTTAGCCAATAAACATGATAAATTAAATTCATCAATACAGTAGTGAAATTAATTTTCTTACGCATCGTTGTTATTATTAGAGACCTTTAGATTTGAGGACGAAGACGAGTTTACCATTGCGCATGGTTCTTTTCCATTGTTGTTTCTCCACTGCGCAGAAAAGTTCGTCTTCGTACTCGTACTCGTACTTAATCTTAGGCCCCGTACACACGGAAACGTTTTCCTGCGTTTTTGCATTGTTTCAAGTAATGAGCTGGTTGTTCTCGATTCCCTTGATAACAGTAAACAATACAAAAACGCAGGAAAACGTTTCCGTGTGACTAAAGGTCGCTATAATATCAATAGCACAGGGTATAAGAGCGATCATACAGAACATCTACATAATATGGCATGAGATCGTACTTGGTAAGAGCTACAAGAATATGGAACGCGCTGCCTGAGAAATACACCGAACACTACTACTTTATCAACCTCCAAAGCCAAACTTAAGGAATATTACTACCCAGCTGCTGTTTTCTCTACATGGAAAACAATTTGCACTAAATGTAACTCTGTCCGCAGTCTCAATGTTACTATTATTATTATTATTACCACTCCTATACTTGTGGTTTTTAGACTCCTTCCAGAGCTGGATTTCCACTCTCTACTTTTAACTTGTGATCTGTTCTCTTCGGTCGCTTTCCTTTGTCAGTTTGTCTCACGAGCTCTCAACTAAATCCGTTCCGGCTGATGTGACTTGGGGGAGCGATCGGGAGTAGTGGACCAAAATCCCGTAGCTCCATACAACGGTTAATCTTCGTTTTTAAGTGTCTTAATTGCCCTGCCCCACACATCTTTAGTAATTATTTAAAAAAAACATCGCATAACCATCTTACAAGAAGAAATGGTATAAGACATTCTTTTGCCAAAGGTTCGAACTGAAGCAGCGAAGAAAGCTTTATTTTACTTAGGGGGCAAAGAGTATATGATATAAAGTACAACACTTACCACTTTTAAACAAACATTAATGCAAATTTTGTAATCATTTTTACTATTTAGGTTTTACTGTATTTTAAAGTGCCCATAACCTCAAAATGTTTTATTGTCTTGTTTGGAAGAACGTTTATTTTAAAAAGTAAAGTAACTTCTTTTGAAGATTTTCGTTTCTTTGCTTTCTTTTTGAGATATATCAGTTTGTTTGATATGCAAATGTCTGGAATTTCGTCACATATGCATAATGACTTATTGGAGAAATGTGTATATCTCTTTCATTCTCAAACGAAATCCTTTAAAATCAAGAAGTTTGGTGTTGTGGGAGAAACGCACACACGTGTTATTCACACTTTAGTGTTTTTATTTCATGAACGCAAAGATATATGACATTCTCTGATAACTCATTATGCATGTGTGAACTGATATATCTTTATAAGACAATAAAACATTTTGAGGTGAGGGGCACTTTAACATATAGACTATATCATGTAATATTTTTAAACCAAATCCAGGGCACCCATTGATACCATCTTTTAGCTGAAGGGTTTACCCTGGTAAAAATAAAATTACATTACATCACGGGGTGCAGGAGGCGAGTGGAAAGCCATGCGTAATGTTGGACCGCTTTTTCGTATTATGTTGAGACATCCGTATGACCACAAAGTTGTTTTTCCATAGTAAAATATGTGTTGTAGTAATAGGAATGGTGAAACGCAAAAGTGAAGAAAAATCCGCGATTGAAGCGCTGGTCGAAGACATACGTGACGGTAACAACGAGACCGAAAGCGCGATGGAACCGCACAATCGTTTCGATGTTTCAATGTCTTACGCGTAAGACACTTAATTTGCAACAGGTGGCAACGTGTTATGTCAATCAGGGAACTTGTGTCTTAACGTTAGCTTTGTGCTACAAGACTCAATTGATAATGCTGATAGCGTGTTATGTGTCGAAGGTACGCTTTTCATCGAAGGTACGCTTTTCATCATCAAATTTGACTAAAAAACACGCCTCATAGCCCTTTATCATGCGTGATACACTTCGACGGTTTCGATGTCGATTATCGGATTATCGTTGTTGTACTGTTTTTGTTGTATTGTTGTTGTAATGGAACCGCAGTAATTGGCGATTGTTGTTGCGGTTTAACAAGCCTTGTAACGAATATATAGGATCTATTGTAATGTACATTTCTTACTAAACATAAACCACATAATTAAGGCTTTCCTGTCCGGCTGAAAAACATCCAAAATTGAACCTCTTTTTTCTATTGATATCTCTGGAAATATCCATAACTGTTGCGAAATCTATACTTTTTCTGAAAGTCCAATAAACCGGCTGTTACCAATGCTTTTGAATTTTCCGAACACGACACATCATGATCATATAAAATTAGCATTAATTATCATAAATCAGGTTAAAAAACTTCCATTTTGGCTAGAAAATGCCATCTTGCACGCCCGCGTAGCATCATGAAAATTCAAAATGCCACCAATCTATGAAATTTTAAACCAGTTTATGAAATCAAATCAAACTTGGCGTGTGAGTGGATCTCATGTGCCTGGCGCTTGTCGAATTTCAATTTTTAATCTTGCGTTACCGTGTGCCGTGTTTTTCTATTGACGACTTCGGGGGTCTTCTATGACCCCTTTTGACTGGGCCGGACAGGAAAGAGTTAAAGGACATTGGCAACAGAAATCATAATTTCCAATTTTTGACTTTCTGATTAACAAACAGGCTTGCAAAGGTAATCCAAGTAAACAAAACTACTCTTGTGTACAAAACAACAGCACTAATTTTGACCAAAGACAATGCTGTCATCCGCCATCTTGTTGTAATACTTTGCCTACTTAACTGGGAAGTTGGTGACGTCATGGGTGGCCGAGTTTCCGCGGAATGCTTTTTAAAATGTTGTGGTTCAATTGAAAAAGGAAGAAATTCGGAAAAATCAAGTTTCAAACTTATAAAGACATGAGATGGCTAGATAAAACCAGACATAGTGCTAAAGTGCGGTGCCCTGTGGTGTTCGTTAAAAATGTCGCGTCAAAATAAAAGGCATACATGAAGTAGATGCTTGCTATTGATTCCGAACGAACGAACGAACGAACGAACGAACGAACTAACGAACGAACGAACGAACGAACGAACGAACGAACGAACGAACGAACGAACGAACGAACGAACGAACGAACGAACGAACGAACGAACGAACGAACGAACGAACGAACGAACGAACGAACGAACGAACGAACGAACGAACGAACGAACGAACGAACGAACGAACGAACGAACGAACGAACGAACGAACGAACGAACGAACGAACGAACGAACGAACGAACGAACGAACGAACGAACGAACGAACGAACGAACGAACGAACGAACACGTTGTCAACAGGTGAAGGTAAAAGGGATGACTCAAAAGGACCTTCACATTTTTTAGAACTACTAATCCTAACCCTAATCTCAATCCTAATCCTAACCCTAACCTTGATCCTAACCTTGATCCTAACCTTAAACCTAGCCCTAACCGTAGCTATCCATAACCTAACGAAAAATAAAAAACAGAAAAAAACAGAAAGGTCCTTTTGAGTCATTCCTTTTAGCTTTCCCCTTAGCAACTTGGCAGGGTCACCGCAATTTCGTTTTACCCCGGTTGTGACGTCACACGCATATCGAAAATACATCCAAGATGGCGGACAATGATTCAGGTTAGCAACTTTGACAGCAACCTCCTTTGACAGTGCAATTAAAACACTTTACGAGCATATTTACAACCTTAAACTACTATATTATGGCTATTTAATTCCCTTACTTTGATCTAAAGGTACTTAGTTTTTGTTGCCAATAAATAAAATAAATTTGTCCTTTAAATAAAATAAATAAAAGTATGAATATGTTTTGGCCCAGTGGTTTTGGTTTCCCCTGTGGTAAACATTCTCCTAAGCGTCCATCTCCCATAAGCGAACCCCTACTTCTGATTTGCAAAGATTGTTACCAACCTACCTCTTCCTCATTTTTCTTCAGTTCTGCTTGCACCTCTTCGTATTCCTCTTGCCCTTCGTTTGGATCCATTTTGTAGCCCTCGTGCAACATTTTCAAACCAAAATAAACAAACAATGCCGTCGACACGTAAAAAGTGTACTTTCTTGGTATGACTGTCGTGGCAAAGCCAAGAGCTGCAGACAGCACAGTCATTAAACCGAGGGCACTTAGTGCTCCAGTAAACACAACCATGCGAGGATGTCTCATTGCCATGATAGCGGCAATGAAAAAGGTTTTATCGCCAAGTTCTGACACTATTATGACAGAAACGGATGCGACGAAACCATGAAGGAAACCATAAACTCCTACGAGTGGCCGGGTTACATCAGATTCCGCACTTTTCTTCTACAAAAATAAATCACAGAAATTGTCGCTTTCTTCATGTATGTACGCACTGCACAGGTACACTTGAGCTGAAGGAAACACCGCTGTGAAACGTCGTTAACGTAAGTGCAGTTAGAACTTAGACGATACATGGACGAATGATTGTCAAGCTCAAATCCACAGAAAACGAGTCCCGGACAAACATTTTTATATCTTACTTGGAAAAACTTTTAAAATGATAAAGTAACTTCTTTTGAAGATCTTTGCTTCTTCGCTTTGTTTTTGAAATATTCAGTTTGTTTGATATGCAAATGTTTGGAATTTCGTCACACATGCATAATGACGTACCGGCGAAGTTTGTGTATCACTTTCATTCTCAAAAGAAATCCTTTAAAATCAAGAAGTTTGGTGTTGTGGGAGACACACGCGCACATGTTATTCATACTTTAGTGTTTTCATTTCATGATGGCAAAGATATATAACATTCTCTGATAAGTCATTAATCATTATGCATGTGTGACGAAATTCCAGACATTTGCACATCAAACAAACTGAAATATATAAAAAACAAAGCGAAGAAACGAAAATCTTCAAAAGAGGTTACTTTATTATTTTAAAAGTTCTACCACATAAAACAATAAAATAGTTTGACGTTATAGGCACTTAAAATTGAGATGACTTTTTTATTGATTTATTTTAAAAAACTCCTGAAACGATAAAAAACGGCCTTTTGCAGTTCTTGCATATCTTATCCTGAGTTATTCAATATGTGTAATAATGACCTTGTACCCACCATTACGTACATGAAAAAAATAACAAAACTATTGAATAAAATTGCTTGAAACTTTGCACAAGTATACAGTTCACTAAATTGAATATTCCCAATTTCCACGTCAACTTTATCGTTGCCATGGTAACAAATTATTTAGTTTATGATTTTTAATTTATTTAATAACTGCCTTTTCTAAAACAATTTTTGACTGTGGACTAACAAAGCAGGGCGCAACTTCAAATCAAAATCTTTGCATGGCATAGTGGAAAATAGAATGTTTTACTTCAAGAAGAAAGGAGTCTACCCAGATCTGTTACTATGGAAACGATAAAGTTGACGTAGATGTTCAATTTAGTGAACTGTATACTTGTGTAAAATTTCAAGAAATTATATTTTTATTCTTCATTTTCAGATTGTTCATAATGGTGAGTACAGCTTCAATGACGCCATAGGTCAATTACACAACATTGAATAAACAACCCGGCATCGATCTTTTCATAAAGATGGCGGCCAGCACGGAAATCCAATTCGTTTGTTTTTCAAACTGAGGCAAAGCAAATAAATTCTGTATTCAAGCAGTTTCCTCGCCAGGCTTGACCGACGAGCCTCGTTTCCGTGCTGCTCTCCATCTTTATAAAAACGGTCTACAGTATAACTACGAGCTTGAATTCATGTAAACGTTATCAAGTGCCTGGTCTTACCAAAGCTAGTCTTAGCAAGGCCTGCCCTTACCAAGGCATTGTCTTACACCAAGGCCTGCCCTTACCAAGTGCTGAACATACCAAGGCCTTGCCCTTGGACTTACCACGGCCTTGCCGGTAGGTTTAAAGCAGAGTTTTAAAGTTTTTAAACTGCCCCTCATCCCATTTTTTTGGTTTAGAATAAAAGCACTCCTGAAATTAGGAAGGATGCTCTTTTAAATTTTGGAGATAGCTGTCTTTGTTCTTAAGTTTTTGTAATATGCAAATACAGTAAAAACCCGTTAACAAGAACCTACGTTTTACCCAATCAGCCTGGGATAGGTTCTTATATTCTTATATGTTCATATATAAACAAATTCTTAATTCCAGTCTGCGGTTCTTAATAATGGGAGGTTCTTGTCAGCGGGTTTTTACTGTAAGGCATGTGATGACGTAAGAAAAGCAGAATTGTCGAAGATCTATTTTCGAGTATATCTTCAAAACCATTCATCAAACTTTCTCCAAACTTTGCATGTATTTACAGACAAATAAACTAAAAAAGACAGTTCAAGTTATGTAGTTCGTCATGGTACCGATTTGTTTCCAGACCTCTAAATTCAGGCTCAGAAAATCTTTGTTTTCTGCCATAGCAGAGTTTACTACAACTTCACACTTTAGTATAAGATTAGTTAAGTTTGTAGCATCTTCCTTCAATATTACCAACTCCAAAATGATCAGCACTTGAGAGAAAACAAATAGTTTTGTTTTTTAAATTAAGAGGTCTGGAAACTAATCGGTTACCATGACGACTACATAACTTGAACTGTCTTTTTTAGTTTATTTGTCTGTAAATACATGCAAAGTTTGGGTTTGGTGAATGGTTTTGAAGATATACTCGAAAATAGATCTTCGACAATTCTGCTTTCCTTATCTTACGTCATCATATGCCTTATTTGCATATTACAAAAACTGGAATAACTTAAGAACAAAAACAGCTATCGCCAAAATTTAAAAGAGCATCATTCCTAATTTTAGGAGTGCTTTTATTCTAAACCAAAAAAAAGTGGGGTTAGGGGCACTTTAAGCCGAGTTTTAAAGTTTTTTAAGCAGAGTTTTAAAGTTTTTAAGCATGGTTTTTAAAGTTTATAAGCAGGGTTTTTAAATCAACTTTTATATATTATAGGTTTTATTACTAATTTGACATTACAAAATTTACGAAGTGTCACTGAGACGAAAAATGGACCCCAAGTTTTATGTTGACAGGCTATAATACTAATAGCACATGAATAGTTCTTGTGCGAAGTTTTAATTGAATTTGGCGAATAGATGCAACGGTATAAGTTTTGAAATTTGTCAGATTTGCCGTTCCAAGGGCTTGTGACGTCATAGTGTTGACCCAACATATTGCCAACACTGATCTCGAAAGAAGACTGGATCGAGTAACTATTGTTCAGAAAATGAAGCCGGAAGTCCGCCATTACTAAGGGACCAACTGAGGATCTTATGAGTTTTTTTGCTGGATTATGTGCTCACACCATCGACAAAATAAAATAATTTACTATAAAGAGGACCAGAAGACATTTTTCAAATTACTGGGTAAAACGATTCATGGCCTACCTACAGATTTACTGCGACTTTGGTCCCTTAGCAATGGCCGCCGTTGGTTCTAATTATCCAGTGAGAGAAGCCTAATATGAGACGGCAAATTACGTTCAAGATTTTATGCATTTAATGTTAACAAAGAAACTATATTGGCAAGACACTAAAACTATTCCGCGAGCGTCACAGTTTGATTTGCTTGGAAACTCGGAGCTTCTAATGATCTCTCGTCAATTTACATTATGCAAATCTGCAAGCTTCAAAATCAGCTCATCGGATACAATAGAAAGCTCAATCCAGTCCTATTTTTGAGAACAGTGATCGCCAAGCAGCAATGGCGAGACTAAAAATTTCCTGAAAATATATAGTTTTGTTTGCTTTTATTTACTTTATTTGAAATCTCTCCTTTGAACTTTGAAGTCGTGCGCATTTCGAAGAGCACAAGTAATAGTTCACGCATTTTTCGCGGATATTGTGGGTTTTCCCTTATCACTAGCCTGGGCAGACGCTCCGTATCCGGCCATCCGCCGTCTTCGTTCCCAGGCTCTTTTGTTCAGCCTGGCCGAACCGGCCCGAGTCTGCACGCAGGCTAGCCCGAGTCGGAAAATGCCCAAGTCCAGTCATGCTCTTTGTGAATAGCATGACCAGCCATATGAACAGTCATGCTTATTCTTAAAATATTATTGGTTGACGGCACTTGACACATGCTCAGTTTGCCTATTTTGGACAAGCTGGTCATGCTATTTTGGATGAGCATGACCATAGCTTTTTAAGCGAGCCATTAGAACGTCTGCGAAGGAGGCTAGACCATAGCCTGATAGCCCAAAATAAGCTTTCCGCCTGACCAACTATGGCCTGACTGCACAGCACGTCTGTTTAAGGAGATCCTTGATTTATCATGGCATCAACGAGCTCTGATTCGGTCCAAACAGTCCTTGTTTGTGAACTGCTTAGAAAACCGTTTTCGGCTCGAAAGATCAACGAGAAAAATTAATCTTCTTGTTGCAATGCCGGATCTTGGCCATTTGTCTTTCTTTCGTTTTATTGGCAATGAATCGTAGTTGAAAAAGTTTACCGAGACCTGTAAACCCGCAAACCATGGCAAATATTCTCTCCAAGATGAGAGAAACACAGCTGACTCAAGAAGAGCAAACAACAAGAAAAACGATTGTACATCTGTTATTGATGGAATTATTTAAAGTGTTTCGTTCATGAAATAAGATGCGTTCTTTTTATCAAATAAACTTAAAGGGGTGCTCCAGTCAAAATACAAGTGGATGAGTTCATATGAAAGATCTGACTAACTTAAAGTGCCTATGCAATGAAAAATTCAGTTGTAAAATAACTCTTTTGTTTGAAAGAACTCTTGAAACTATAAAGACTAACCATTTACAACTTTTTCATATCTCACTTCACTCTTGAGATATTAAGATTTGTTTAATATGTAAATGATCATACTTATCACATCACATTGCATAATAACTTGTTGAAAACGCTTATATATCCTTGAGATTATGTAATGAAATCACTTGAAATTGAGCGTGGATGTATCCAATGACAATCAAATATACAAATCATCAAACAATTCCATGTGATAATGCTAAAGATATGAAGAATTTTTCAATAAGTCATTATGTATTATGATGTCATTATCTCAAGAGTGAAGTGAGATATCGAAAAATTGTAAATGGTTAGTCTTTATAGTTTAAAGAGTTCTTTGAAACAAAAGAGTTATTTTACAACTGAATTTTTAATTGCATAGGTACTTTAAGTTTATTTCCAACGTTTATTCAGCATTTAAAGTGCCTATACAGCCTTTTCAATTTTTAGTTTTTCAAACAAAGGACGAACAACTAGTTAATAAGTTATTTTACAATTTTTGAATTGGTCCAAGATATTTCCAAGATATTTCTCTTATTTGATATGCTAATGAGGTAGATGATGACGTCATTTAGGTCAAACAACATTCTGTCAAATCCAAAAGTCCTGTATATCTTCAAAGTATCCACTGAAATTACTTGGAACTTTCCATGTGAATACATACCACTAAACCTAAAAACATGGATCAAGTTATATTGTCACCATAGTAACAGATTAGTTCCCAGTCCTCTTAGTTCCATAATATAATATTTCTTTACTATAGCAAGCAACGTCGGCAATTTCAAACTTGTACTGATCCTGTACTGATAAATTTTGTGAAAACGTTCTCAACGAAATTACCCAATCTCAAAATGTTCTGCAAGAGAAAACAACTCATTTTGCTTTCGGAACGAAGAAGCCTGGGAACTAATGTGTTACTATGGTGACAACACAACTTGATTCATGGTCTTTGGTATAGTGGTATGTATGAACAAGCAAAGTTCCAAGTAATTTCAGTGGATACTTTTGAAGATATGCAGGACTTTCGGATTTGACCGAATGTTGTTTAACTTAAAGGGATATGGCAATATAAATTAACTTTGTCTCATTTGAAAGAACTCGTAAAATGGTATAAGAAGACCTTTTACAATTTTTCTGTATCTTTCTTGGTTTTTGAAATATTTCAGATAATTATGACAAAAGACAGTCTACAATCCGCCATTGACCTAATTAACTAGGAAATTGGTGACGTCACAAGCAGGGTAAACCCATGAAACTACTCCAGGTGACCGAATTTCCACGGAAGGCTTTTCAAAATGTTGTGGGCCAATTGAAAATGGAAATAGTGCAACATAATCGAGTTTCTGGCTCATAATGTCGTAAGGTTGGCAAGATAAAAATTTCACTTTACCCTACTTATGACGTCACATGCATATCGAAAATAATTCCAAGATGGCGGACAGCACGCTGTCTTTCGTCAAATTATTTCGAAAACCAAAAAAGATAAGGGAAAATTGTAAAAGGTCTTGTTATACCATTTCACGAGTTCTTTCAAATGAGGCAAAGTTAATTTATATTGCCATATCTTGGAAACGAATGGACAATTAAAAAACTGTAAAAGAACTTATTAACTAGTTTTTCGTTCTCTGTTTAAAACACTAAAAACTAAAAATGCTGTATAGGCACTTTAAACCAATTAAGCTAAGAAGATATCTCCAGTTGAAGTTAGAGAGTTTGTCCAATTTCGACGCCATATTTGTTTCTCAAATAGACGTCACTGAGTGCTTCTATCTCGTATTATGCCTAAGAAGTTCCTCTACTTTCCCGCATGAGAAACTAAATAGTTTATTTCGACTAATTTTCATCCAAAGAGCATTCACTATCACTGTGTGATCGCCATCGAGACAACTCCACTCGCGATAAAGAAGCACTCAATGACGTCATATTTTCAAAATAAATATGGCGTCAAAATCCTCGAATTTTCAACTTCAACTAAGTTATAGTAATGTTTGTCTTGTGGGTACACCGCGTTTATTATTTCTTGCTGAGCTTTCGTGATCCAACAGGATGTTGGCATTTGCTCTGAAGAAGACCTGAGTCAACAGGTCGAAAGCTCAGCGATAATAAATAAACGCGGTGTACCCACAAGTCAAACCTTACTGTTGACATATCTTCTTAATTAAGGGGGCAAGCTACCTTAAAGTGCCCATGACCCCAAATACGATATTACTGATATAGATGCTACATGAAGTGAAAAGTTGAATGCCAAAATATTTTATGATTTGAGCTTTGCCTTGATGTGCTATAAAGATTTGTTTGTCAGAAATGGTAATGAGTGTGACGTCATTTACGGCATGTGGCTTTCTTTTCTGCTTTCCGTGTGTTAGACTGGTTGAGGATTTGAGTGAAAAAGTTGATAAAATCTTTACTATAGCGGTCAAGTACATCATCAACGTTTGAGTTAGATTAATTTGCTTTAACAGTAGAATATTGTATCCGAAATGATACATATGCCATAAATGACGTCACACTCATTAGCATTTCTGACAAACAAATCTTTATAGCACATCAACGCAAAGCTCAAATCATAAAATATTTTGGCATTCAACTTTTCACTTCATGTAGCATCTATATCAGTAATATCGTATTTGGGGTCATGGGCACTTTAAATTTTATGTTCGCGAACCCATGATATAATAATAGCTCTATCTTATTATGGTTAAATGTATATGTAACATGCTATATATCATTTTAAAGCTTATAACATGCTCTAAATAAATAGCATTACAGATGCCCTCCCAGGAAAAAACATGAATGTAAAAAATCCCTGCAAAGCTGAAAACCATCTTTGGATGCTATCTAGTCAAAAACTAAGCATCAAGAATTGGTCATATTAACTTGTAAAATAGACTACATCCCAGTCAACAAATTAATGGTTGCTTTTTACCCTGTGATACCCAATTGAGTGTTCTATACCGAATTTGGTATTAACAAATAAGATCCTCACTTAATATGTGTTGCTATGGCAACAAAATACAGTAACACCAAAAGCTTCCATTAATTTGTTGACTGAGATGTAATCTATTTTACAAGTTAAAATGACCAATTCTTGATGCTTAGTTTTTGACTAGATAGAATCCAAAGATGGTTTTCAGCTTTGCAGGTTTTTTTACATTTATGTTTTCGCCTGGGAGGGCATCTGTAATGCTATTTGTTTAGAGCATGTTATAAGCTTTAAATGATATATAGCATTTTGCATATTCATTTAACCATAATATTAAAGATAGAGCCATTATTACATCATGGGTTCGCGAACATAAAATTTAAGGTAGCTTGCCCCCTTAAATCGAACGGGAATGCTGAAACTTTGGGAATAAACTAAAGTTAGTTATAAGATCTTTGATATGAACTTTATTTGTATTTTGGCCCTTAAGTTTATCACATTTAGTAATTACATTACCACAATAAGTAATCATGCGAAATGTCTTCTCAAAATTCCATGGACCTGTCCCTTGCAAGTTGACTTCATCAGCGTTTTTTGTGCTTCTATTTGCAGGATTTGAGCGATTCAATGACACATTTAAGGTTACAGAATACCCTAGAATGGTAATTTTTTTTGAAAATGGTGTTTTGATATGTTTGTAAAGGTTACCATTAGATCTATCAGCTGCAAAAATTTGAATTGAAAATATTGAAAATTGAGCGAGTTATCGTGTTAAAACGGTTTACGGTTATTATCCGTGGCGGGAAAGTCAACTATTAATTAACAGGATGAATGACAGCTAACTTGTATCAAATTACGAAAGAAATTGGAAAAATAAACACAACTTCAAGTCGTCTCTCTAGCTCTATGTCTGACAGTAAACGGAATAAAAATCCATTCTGTGGTAGTCGTAAAAAACGGGCCAAACACAAGAAAGCTGACAAAGACGTCTTTTTGGATGAAAAAAGGAACATTTATCTGCCAGCGACAAGGGTTCATACTTTGAACAAGAGACACAATGGCCAGACGTGATTATACGAACAGCGATAAACGTTCTCAAAGGTCTTCTAGAAGCGAGCAGAAACTGAAGACTAGTATGGAAAGTTTCCAGAAGCGAAAAGCGGCATTACTGGTCAGAATCACAATCTGAATCAGATGATTTTGATTCGGATATTTTAACTCAAGTGAAAATGAGGATGACAGTTCTGCTTGTTACCAACCACCCGTTGGCCATTATATTGTTAGTCCAGAATGTTTGGAATTAATGCTAGAAAACTCTGCAGTGTGTAAGGAGTGCCAGCTTCCACTAAAAATACTTGAAAAAATGAATTCGAGATAAGGTTCAGGAGCGAAATGGATTTTCTCTTGCTCAAGTAAGACCTGTATTTCGCACCAAACATGTTTTCCTGAACCGATTTCGAAAAGAACAGGCCAGAAATACGACGTGAATTTCGGTGAATACATCCTCTGTTGTTGCTTTCAGAGCAATAGGAAAAGGCAAAGCCGCAGCAGAAAAATGTCTTAGCATGATGGATATTTCTTCTCCCGTTTACACTTGGAGTAAACATACCAAAAACATTAGAAATGAAATCTATTGCTGTGGTGCTGGGGCCATCAAGGTGTAGAATCTGACTCACTGGCATTGTGCTTTTTTTCTTTAGCCGTCGGCCGTCCGAGTACTTTTCGCGCATCTTGGAACTTTGTAGACAAGGGCTATTTCAGTGTAACTCACCCAAAACAAACAATTAATATCGCTGTTGTTCTTATTGGTGCAAAGTAATTCAATTATTAGAGGGGGCGGAGAATTTGCAATAGCTGTTAAAACTGCGCCAAACTTTCACGGCTTATTTATTACCACATCAATTTTGAGTCACATAGGGGCACTAAAAGGTGTAACCTGATCGCGCGTTTTAACCGATTCCCACCAAACTCGCACAGGATATCAGTGAACAGCTGGGCTACAAAAGTGTGTCGGCGTTTTTTTTCATTGTAAAAACTAACTGAGTTACGGACCTTCATTCGTCAATTGCTTCTTCCACAACATAGGTCGAGGAGTAAAATATCCTAGCTGCTAAACCCCTCCAGTAATAAAAAAACCCCGACACACTTTTTTAGAACAAACATCGAGAAGTGTAAATATGGTAAATTGAGAGCTTTTTGGTAAAACCAAAGACCAGGTTAAACCGCGGCGCGAAGGTCATATGATTTTAAATTGATGAATATATCTGGAAAAATATTGTATTTTTTATTTTTTTCACAATTTGAGAGTGTTCTTCGCATACTTAACTATATTTGGTGCAAATTTGAGACAAATCGGAGACAAATTGCGCGGGCGGTAACAAATTTCGTGAATGGGCTTGCTAGGGTGTTCTGTAACCTTAAACGAGAGGTTTCATATAACATTGTATTCAAGTTTATATTCGTGTTTACTTTTGGCATCCATAACTAACTTGGCATTCATTATAGTTTCGAAATCGCTCGTCATCTTTTGGTCTACCGCGATCAGCGTGTACAATTGTAAGCATAGTGAACGTATTCACGATCAATACAGTTGTCAGCCACATCGCTGATTAAGTCAGTCACTTCCAAAATCTATCAACAGAGTCAGAGTACAACTCGACCAAAGGCAAAGCTGTCGAAAAGAACTCCGCCACATGACTCGGCTTTACATGCCTCGAGGTTCGCAAAGCCTGACGGGAAATATTGGTGCCAAACCTATAGACTCGTGCTACCACAGTAGCCCGAGTAATAATAATAATAATGAAGCCAAAACCTAGAATCGTGCTACCACAGTGCCCGAGTAAAAAATGTGTGTGTAAAATTTGGGTGTCCAAGTCAGCTGAGAGATTAGCTTTGATAGTGAGTAACAGTGTCATTGGCAAAATAAAGTAGAGTGGCATACATTTCAATACTACAGAATATTTTGCTGCAAATGGGAGGTCATTGATGTACACGATAAACAACAAAGGGCCAAGTACAGAGCCTTGGGGACTCCAAACATAATTGTTAGGGATTCAGAAACTACATCATTAACATATATGTACTTTGAGTTCAGTTGCTTAAATAGGAATTACATCAACCAATAGGATTACGAATCCAAAACAAAAAAACAATCAAATGCAAAGCAGGAAGTTAGTTGTTCAACGAACTTCACCAAACAACAATCAAACCAAATTGTCAATGTGATTAAGAAATGAATTTGCTCAATTTTTTTCATAACTCTTCTATTGCCACGACAGTAAAAGCAAGTGAAAAACTCAACATTGAAACAAGTAAGCATGATATTATTAGTTGGGTTGACCCATCAACGCAACTGGGTCTTTCTTTTTGAAAGTCAAAAAATATTTTTCAGTCATAAAACCTTCTTTACTTTTTCGTATCTCTTTCTATATTTCACTGTGTTAGCCTCGGGGAGATATCCACATTTTAGGAGTTATCTCAATTTTCGTTTCATATATACCCTTTAAGAATATACAACCATTATTTAAACGAATTTCAAAATCAAATTTTGCATCATTACTCATTGGCATGATATTTTTAACATTATTTAAAAAACCACTTTAATATTGGTGGAATAAACGATAGATGGACGATCATCAAGCTCAAATCCTCAGAAAATATTTCTGAGTCCCGGACAGGAATCAGACCTGTAACTTCGATTCTGATTGCCGGTGAGACGCTCTAACCATTGAGCTACCGAGAGCGAAGGTTACAATGATGTACTAGTTCGATTGATATATGTACACTGCCATTTTGCGGCAGTCATACTATATATCATTATTATACATACATCCAAACTTGTGTTAATATATCCACACTGCTGTAGTGAATGTGGGAGAGCTTGGAGTAGACAGACGATACATGGACGATCGTCAAGAAAAATTATTCTGAGTCCCGGACAACAATCGAACCTGTAATAGTGTCTTATAGCGTTTCACCGGCAATCAGAAGGTTACAGGTTCGATTCCTGTCCGGGATTCAGAATAATTTTTCTAAGGATACGAGCTTGACGATCGTCCATGTATCGTCTGTCTACTCCAACCTTACACATCCAACCTTACCGATATATAGTGACTGCCGCACAGGCAGTACATATATATCAATCGAACCAGTACATCATTGTAACCTTCGCTCTCCATCTGAGTCTCGGTGGCTCAATGGTTAGAGCGTCTCACCGGCAATCAGAAAACCTTCTGATTCCTGTTCGGGACTCAGAATTCTGTTCGATTCCTGTCCGGGACTCAGAATCATTTTTCTGAAGATACGAGCTGACGATCGTCCATGTATCGTCTATATTCAAACTTCATGCTCGTTTTTCATTGGTCAATATTATCCAGTTAATTTTCAATGTCCGGCATCTGTTGTGTAATTCCATCGAATATACGAAGAATCATTGCACTGAGAGATGACAAAATAATATTGTTTTCCCAAAGCCGCGAAAATTACACATGCATGGCTTGCGGAAGATTTGCACCTCTAAACGAAGAAAATATTTCGAAATTAACAGCAAAGACAAAAACAGTAAAAAAGGTCACCAAAGGGTGCCAAAACCTCTTCGAGGAACAGAAGTTTCATTAATATTTGTCATAGCAAGCTACGTTTCAAAAATAGACGTCTGTGTTCAGAAAATTTTGCCAGAAAATTACATATAAAGTGTCGCCCGAAAATTACAGTACATGCACAAAAAATAGCCGGTAAGAGGAAAAACAGACGGCGGTAAAAACTGCCGGTATAACCACCTATATTAATGAAAACTCTGCAGATGCAACTGAAGAATCCACAACGCACCGCAGATGATTGGCAACAATTTGAAAGGTTTTTATGCCGAGGCAAGAAAGCGAGAAGCAAAGTTTTAAGCAGTCAAAAATGGTCACCAGACATCGCTTGCATCTATTTTAAATATATACTGTAATAAAACAATCATTGGATTCGGCTTATGCACGATATCAAGAGTTAGACCTCGGTCAATGTTGTCCGCTTCAGATGCAGATAACATTGACCTCGGTCTGGATAACTTTTGATATAATTCTCAGCCTCATCAAATAATTGTTTAGTAATGCTTGGGTGTGTTGTTATATAAGCGATTTCTCTTGTATACTACGCTATCCGAGTTCTATTTGAGTGAGACTATATAACGTCACAGAAATCCTAAACCCAGTCTCAATTTAGATTCGTATATTTTAATGGCGGCTGTGTGGATTTCTTTCTTGAAAAACAGCTTTATTTCTTAGAATATCGACATGAAACTCCATCCAGCAGATTTTCGATAACTACACTTTACACACAGTCATGGCAAAAAAGGAGGGATGAAAATTTCGTCTCAGTGACACATTTCGAATAATTATTACCTGTATGTTAGTGTGGTTCTCGAACAAGCAAAGAGTTCTTCCCTAGCAAATTTGATCACATATTAAAGGTTTAACATCATGATGCTATTTAACTATAATATAAAATAAATCTTTAAGTGATTTAATAGTCAGTAAATTGGGATTTACAAATAGTTTTTATCAACTGTTTTGTAGAATTAAGTTTTGTTTACCTTTAGCTTTTATATGTCAACTGCATACATTTATTCTAAATTTTATGTTACTGAAATTTCTAAGATGGTACAGTTCATTATCTGCATACAATTAATTTTAAATATTATTATCATTTTATTTAAAATTGTAGACTGCTTCCTAATATTCCATTATTACTGGCAGTAATTATTGGAAACTAAAAGACAACAACGCTCTTTGATGAAGTGTCTTTCCCTAAAATTCAAAGCCCTGTTGAACATATGAGCTCAACATACAGTAACAATGTATTTAACATTACTGTTGTGGCAATAGAAGAGTTCTGATAAAACTAGCAAATTAATTTTTTCATTGACAAATTGGTTTGATTGTTGTTTGAGAATACCCAATTCAACGGAGCTGGTTTAAAGTAGGGCGTTTATATATATTATATATATATAGTATATACACTTTATTCAGAAACTATGTCATCATTAACATACAGTATGTACTTTGAGTTAAAAACAAAAAACAATCGAATGCAAAGCAGGAAGCTAGTTTTTCAACAAACTTCATCAAACTGCGATCAAACCAAGTTGTCAATGTGAAGAATTTACAACAGCAAAAGCAAGTGAAATTTAAACTCAACATTGAAGCAAGTAAGCATGACATTATTATTAATAAGTGGGTCTTTCAAACCTACTTTACTTTTTGGTATATCTTTCTACATTTATATTTCACTGTGTTACATTTGGGGAGATACCCACATTGCATTGGTGACCCCACATAATCTTCACTTACTATTTATTATCGGGGAGATACCCACTTTATGTGATAACCCTATATAATTACAACTTATGTACTATTTAATTTCAGAGAGATACAGTACCTACATTGTGTGGTGACCCCATATAATTTCTACATACCCAAATTGTGTACTGTACAGTATTTAATCTCAGGGAGATAGATTGTGGGTGTCCACATAGAAATTTCTACTGAGCAGTGAGCACCTATTTTCAGAGAGATATCCACATTGTGTGGTGACCCTATGTGGTGACCTAAGAACACTAAAAGGCTGTTTTATTTTCAAAAAAGGAACATTCTGCTTTGTTGGAGCATGTGTGTGTAAGGCCAAGAAAAAAAATACCTGGGTTTCCTATTTCATGCTGGAAAAAATTAGGTAGGGTAGGTCGGTTTTTCTTTTTTTTTCTTTACAGTTTTTTTCCAAACATTGCATGGATGAACAATAGGTTTTACCAAACCACGCTGATCTTGAGGATGCTGCCTGGATCGGCAGCCATGTTTGCTATCCTAGGATGCAAATCAAGCTGCAACTCGTGCCCAGACTTATCAAAATTTCAATAAAAAGATTAGGGTCGGTATTTTACTGGCCAAAAACTAGGTAGGGTCGGGAAACCGGAAACCAATGTATTTTTTATTTTGGCCTAACTAACCATGAGATAGAGTGGGAAAATTCCAAAACTATCACCATTAATCCGCGGTACCATCAGAGACGTTGTCTGGAGAATTGGCATATTAATAGCACTATAGTTTATTACCAGAAGCTTATTTGCATCTTGTTAATAGATGTCATCATAGGTTCTATGAGGGTATAAATAGGGATCCTAACTTTACAACGATCACCCCTGATGAAGACACTAGATTGGAGTGTCAAAACGTTGGGTCATGGACAGTAACTTTTAAAGTTGCATTCCAAAAACTTTTTAAAGCCAGAGTAGCGTCAAACTTTATTTTATATTATTAATATGACTATTAGCGACTAAAAATCGAACAAGACAAGCAAACAAAGATTATGCTCAGGTCAACAAGGCAAATTTCTACAAGAAAATCTAGTTTAGTAGCTAAAAGGAATTGGGTACTAAAGACCTGGCAGGAATACTCTCTGGGAAATAAATACTATGGTTAACAAGAAATTGCTGGTGGTAGTTCCAGAGTCATGTGAACACCTGCCAAACCGTCATTGCATTAGGATAGAATTGTGTGAACCATAATCATTTCTGGCCTTGATTTTTCGTACTGGACTCATTTGAACAGGGTCTTATTCTTTACCTGGTGGCAAACTAAAAACAATACTTCAATTTTGACAGTAACTAATTCCGTCCGAATTTTTCTTGTTAACCATCACAAAATATGTACCCCAAGTCAGCGGCACGAATCCTATTTATCGACGGCCTCTAATATTTTAGCTAGACTACTATTAATATTTCTATTTATTTGTATTGAGCAAGTTACAGCGAATTCAAAATACAGCTGCTAGACTTGTTGCATATCTCCCCTTTGCTTTGTAATCTTCACTGGTTGACGGTGAGATCAAGGATTGTTTTTAAGATACTAATAATTACTTTCAAGGCTTTGCATGGCCAGGTGCCTGTATTATATTATTGATTTTCTAACTAAATATAAACCTACTCGTGCTTTGAGATCATCTGACCGAAATCTGCTACTTGAGCCAAAATCCAAAACGGGGACTCATGGAGACAGAACATTCTCGGTTGCAGCACCAAAACTGTGGAATTCATTACCACAGGAAATTAGAAGCTTTGATATGTTAAGTAGTTTTAAGTCAGCACTTAAGACTTTTCTTTTTTAAAATGAATAGCTTTTTGTTCATAGTGGTAATATATGTAGTAGGCTTTATCTTATAATGAAATTAGTTTTATAAGTAAAATTAAGATTATATAGTTTTAAGAGCATTGAGACTATTGTATAATGCTCCTAATATAAATACGTCTATTATAAATATATAATAATAAAACCATGTAAATAAAAACCTTTTTCGAAGTATCAGCGAAGTTTTCGCGAACTCCTTGGGTTCATTTTAATGTAGAATGAGTACTGTTTGTTTTATTTCCACCCCAAACTTTTCCATGCACCCGAAACCCACTGCTTTAAGCTCTACATTGTCAAAAGAAATCAAAACTTGCATAACTTACCTTTGAAATATCTGTGGACTGGCCTTCATCTGCACCCGTTGTAACGCTAATCGCTTCATTATTTAAGAGTATTAAAATGATAGATGTAACACAGAATAAATGTTTAACCACTCCACATATACAACGCATGTCTCTAAGCCAGTTTGATGGCAAAAATACTAAATTTTAATCGTTCTTTCATACATATTGAACCATTTCTCCACGATGACTCACAATATTGATACCGCTGTACACGGGATTTCCCCCGGTCGGCACTAGAGACAATCCACTGAGTGGGGACTAGGACTAGTTAGTATATTACCAACTGTTTTTGACTGTTTTTAACTGTTTTTAGGAGTACATGATTAAAGATTAAAGACCAATAATCGGCAATTGTCAAATGCTTTTAGATTACCAATGACGGGTAATTCCACAACAGTAAATTGTAGGATTCTAGAACCCAACCCCAACACAACACAAATCGTAACCCTAACCCCCCGCCTTAAGGCCTTCAACTTCATTGTAACCCAAACTCCCAACCTGTGTTTTAAAAAATTAAGAAACTTGAATAATTTAAGCAACTAGTCGTAGTCCCCACTTGGTTTGGTTAGGATTGGTGTTGTGTTGGGGTTGAGTTCTAGAATCCTACAATATACTGTTGTGGAATTACCCATTATTGGTAATCTAAGAGTATTTGACAATTGGCGATTATTGGCAGAAATATAATTTAGCAACTAGTACTAGTCCCCACTCGGTTAAAGACCCTCAGTGGAATGCCTCTAGTGCCTTCCAGCTAGTGCTCATTCTTTTTCTCCCCTCTCCCTAACAAATTACGAGCATGCGTATAAAGGCGGAAGATGAGGACTTGACAACCCTTAATAATAAAATAATTAAATTGGTAGTACTATAAGATCGTACTGCTAAATACTTCTTTATTTCATCCCTTGGGCCATTATTCCGCCTACAACCTTATGTGCCTTATATGCCTACAGCCTTGGCTGCTTCTCTAAGGTTTGAAACCAATCGAGAAACACTCCATAACCGCCGTCGAGGAAAAGGTCTGGCAGCCGTGTTGACAACTAAGGAATTGGGGAGTAAATCATAGAGGCCTTTTTTACGAAATTGACCCAGGAATTCGCCAAACGTGTAGATAAGATGTAAAATCAACAGAAGCAGGAGATAATATGCACATATTAATTGCAAGAAGAGAGGTCATAAAGAAATTACATGCTGTGAGCAGAATGATGAAAAGATCACTCTCCCAAGTGCTCCACGGTTTCCGGGAAACGCCGAAAGGGTGGGGTCTCAAAGGTAAAGGACTCGCCCGCCCGTAGCTAAACTGTATAAGTGGAATCTGTGTTTGTCAAAGATTGTATTAGTGATGTGGAGACATACATGCTGGTTGATTCAGGAGCTAGTCCAAACATTATTAGTTTGCGAGGGCTAATTATTAAGAAAAGTAGGAGGGTGCATTTTGACCCCCCTCCAAAATTTCAGAGAGTTAAATAAAGACATATGTAAAGGATATATTTCCGTCCTTTGGGCTTTGATTTTCAGTGTTAATAAAGATATAATAAAGGTTAACATATCATTAAGATAGGTAATAAACTTGAAAGCAGAACCATGGCCCAAGCAAATATTTACAACGTGATTAATTAATTTGTTTTGCGCGATCTATATAATGTATTATTTATTATTCACTGTATCTATAAAAGCGAAATGGTAAAATAAACAATCATACACTCGTATTTAATACAATTTAAAAGTCTCCAAAGAAAGCTTTGCGTCGAAAGTTACTTCTGTAAAATCTCTTGCAATGCTGATGAGATCAATGCTGGTGAGAGCTGAAGATATGTTGGTGTTGCTACTTGCAAAATTCGTAAATTGCAATTTGCAACTCTTCAATTACAGCAAGCTGGGTTAACTTAACTTTTCCAAATGGTTAATTTATTTTTCACACAAGCATATATTTAGCCCTAAAATATTGTTCGGGCTTTGCCCCCTCGTTAGAAATATTTGCATTAGTATACTTGGATGATGTCATAATAAGTAAGCTATTTGATTCGCTTATCATGGCCCTAATTTTGTATGGAATAGAGGTTTGGAGCTCCGCCTACAAGGGTAAATACTTGGATCGTATTGATAAGTTTCTAAATCGGGCCTTTCGTTTTGGTTATACGTCCAAGCGCAGTGTGATGTCAGAGATAATTAGAGTGAGAGACAGCAAGCTATGGAAAGTAATTTCAGAAAACACTTGTCATGTATTATATGATTTGTTGCCTCCCAAGAGGGCCAGGATTCTTAGAAAGCGTGGACACGATTTTTATCCTTCCTAAGATCAGGACAGAGAGATTTAAGAGATCCTTTGTAAACAGATGTCTCTTTCAGTTTGTGTAGTAACGAGGAACTTTCTTTAGTATATTACTATTACTATTATGGAATTGTAGGAACTATTATCTGTATCTTTTGTAAAGCCACACGTCTGTTGTGACTATTCTTGCTAATAAAGACTTTTATTATTATTATTATTATTATTATTGTTTATGCCCCTAGCTTCAAGTAACACTTAACTCGATTAAGATGGTGTTCGAACGCGTTTTTGGAGAGCATGGTTGAAAGTCATGCAATCCAGCTAAGTGCCAGCTATGTTGCTCTTCAGTCAAATCAGTACTTCGGGTATGTAGTCTGAAGAGCTGGCATTCTACCAAATCTCTCTCTGGTCCAGGCGTTTGCATACTGGCGGTAACTGAGGTACGTAGATTTTGTGAGAAAACCTCCTATTACTGAAGCTTTATCCCAAACTTTGCCTCAACTTGCAGCACCATTGCATACATTGTCAGAGAAGGACAGCCGATTCAAGTGGACCAGTGACTGTATAATAGTTTTCAATACTCTCAAATCAAAGCTGATGTCTCCTCCAGTGTTTACAATTCCAGATTTCACATTGGGGGTGTACTGAATCTGGGGTGACCAAAGAAGAACAAAGATATGGGATAACAAAGAGAGAAATGCTACATGCATTGGTTCATTTGTGCAAGGTATTCAAGCCTTACCTGCGAGAGGAGAGTTTGTGGATCGTATATACCGATCATAAGAGCCTGAAATTTTCGAGAACACCTTCGGATATCAAGATGGATTGACTTACCGGCAGAATTTCCAATAAAGATTGTTCATCGCCCTGGCAAAAATCACTAGAATACAGATGCCCTGTCTCGCATTCATTGGAACAGAGTTCATTAAGACTCAAGCAACCATCAAGTGGAGGATGCATAAAAGCTCAGAATTAATGACTGGTGGTAGACACATTTACCCAATTCCTTCAGCATAAAGGATTTAAAAGAAGCACAGGAAACTGATCCTGCATGATATAACAAATGCCCCAACCGAGATGAAATCCATGGTCAGAGTCTGTCAGCGGATCGGAGTCTTTGGTCCCAGTTCGAAAGATTGGTTGTTCATAGTGGTATACCATACCGCCGATATAGGCTGATACGAATTGGCTCCAACCATTATCTACAGTTAGTTCTACCAACTAAGGAAATTGGTAGCAAAGGTGCTGGACATGTCGCATAATCACCCAAACAGCTGGTCATCTGGCAGTGAATACGACAACAACCAAAGTAAAGCCGTTTAGTCTATCCTATAAGGAACACTAATCCAAAGAGGAATTGGGTATTCTATGAATCGCATTCATGTTGACATTTTGGGTCCGAAAAGGAAACAAATTTGTTTTAGTTCATGTAAATATACATTTACGAAATGGCCTGAATGTTTTTCTTTACTAGATCAGTTAGTATATAAACCGATTACAATTGCAAATTGTTTATACCGGAACTTGTTTGTCGATTTGGAATGCCTGCAAATGCACATGCTGATCAAGGACGAAACTTTGAAAGTATACTGATTGTTCACAATGGTTATGTCATTTCTGGGCATTTCAAAGACTCAAACCACAGACTACCATCCCAAAGCAATGGTGAAGCAGAACGCTTCAACCGAACAATTACATGCAGCAGTTCTTAGTCATCAGTATATTGCTGCAGATCAGCAAGATTATTTTCCTACAGTACGTTTTGTCTATCGATCAAGTGTACATGCAGTTTTACAAAACAGATACCATTTATGCTTACATGTATGTTTGGAAGAAAGCTTTCTTTGCCAGTGGATGTCATGTTTGGTCAACCCCCAAACCTGCAGGAGAAGCCAATGATTGATTATTATGTTGCCAAGCTAATTGAGACTCCGACCTGTATAAAGCCAATAAAGAAGTATACGAGTGCAGCTCATGGAGCCTGGAGGTCGAACAGAGAAGGCAGAAGGACTATCATGATCGTAAAGACAGACGTCAGAGATTCAAGGCTGGAGATCGTTCTGGCAATAAAGAAAGGCTGTCGATACGTGGACGATCGTCAAGCTCATATCCTCAGAAAAATGATTCTGAGTCCCGTACATGGGAATCGAACCTGTAACCCCCCGATTGCCGGTGAGACGCTCTAACCACCGAGCCAACGAGACCCAGATGGAGAGCGAAGGTTACAATGATGTACTGGTTCGATTGATATATGTACTGCCTATGCGGCAGTCACCATATATCGGTAATGCTTGGTCAGCTTGGATGCGTTAATATACACAATGTTGTAGTGAATGTGTGAGAGCTCGGAGTAGACAGACGATACGTGGCGGGGGACGATCGTCAAGCTCATATCCTCAGAAAAATGATTCTGAGTCCCGTACAGGGGTTACAGGTTCGATTCCTGCATGTACGGGACTCAGAATAATTTTTCTGAGGATATGAACTTGACGATCGTCCACGTATCGTCTGTCTACTCCGAGCTCTCCCACATTCACTACAACATTGTGCATATTAACGCAAAGAAATACAGCTGTGCCAAAAAGGTTGCGCTGACCATGGACTTGCGCCGCCATGGACTTGCGCCGCCATGGACTTGCGTCGCCATGGACTTGCGCCGCCATGGACTTGCGCCGTCCACGACATGGACCCCTCAGGGCGGTTGAATTGGTAACTGATGCATGTGCTTGCCAGGGTACAGACAACAGCAAACAAAACAGCTGCGGGTTTAACTGACTAAAACCATATTTGACTGCTGAATTAGGTGCACAACAGAGACCAGAAGCTAACTCGAAGCCAAAACCCATGAAGTTACCAGTCCACAATAGAACTAAAGAGGTGAATGTCGACATTGATATTGGCAATGAATCAGATGATGAAGATTGGTAGTGTCCTTCCACCAAACTGAATCTTGTACAGCAGCAGTTGTTTCCAGTTAAGGGCCTAACAATCCGCCTGAAGTTAAAGGGAACTGTAGTAACTAAAAATAAATTACTTTAGATAAAGGCCTTTATAAGGGACCGGTCACTAAATCGTACCCCTCAAACTACTCTATTGTAATACAAGTTGTCTTCCAGTGTTGGATTGTTAAATACCATGACGTTTTTATCTCGTAATATATGTTGGTGGCGGTCGATGGCATCTTCCTGTCTCAAAAGACAGTGGAACACTGTGTCATGGATTAGTTCCTTATATTTGTTGGAGGTACTGAACTTAAGAGTATGGCACAGAACAGAGAAGTTTGGAGAAACTACATGCCTAAAACCTGCCAACTGGCAGATAACCAATGATTATGATGATGAACTCCAGGGGCGCAACTAGGGGGGGGGGGGGGGGTTGTTGCAACCCCTGCCTTTTTAACACCTGCCCTTTTTGTGCGACTTAGACATTAGATAAACAGATCATTAATCGTCTGTTGCAGTGCGAAATACAATTCTCCGCAAATCTGGCGAGACTCGAGGTTTCTAGTTCGGCTTCTAATCTTCCACCGGGCGCGGCGAAGCCTGGGTACGAGTCTTCTTACGCCCGGAGAGCTGAAGAAGTGGCAGAACAACATTTGTTCTGACAAATACTAGTTTTAAGGCCGAGTATGTTCTTAATGTATATAGTCTATATACTCAAACGCACTCTGCCTTGTAAAAGATGCTAAGCATAAATGTTTTATAATATTCTCTGATAAATTGGTAAGCTAAACATTATTAAAAGCAACTATATTAAATGTTGTCTTTCTTCCGCACCCCTCCAAGGATAATTTATAATTTTTCGTACCCTCAAAATTACATAATTTATTTTCATGCACCCCCTTAAATATCCTCCCCCCACTAGTACATACTTTATGACCGCGGTCCCTAAGTATAAAGTTTAATTAGATATGTTAATAGTTTTACGGTATCTCCTCTTGTACTCGAGACATAACGTTTTTATTCTCATATTTTATGCTTTATCGACGGCTCGGACTCGCTGTCCAGCGTGTTTTTTTCTTTTCAATTTTGACATCATTCATGAGTGCAAGGAATAAAAGACGGGATTCACTATATGTACAGCGGTTCATGTCGTGTCGACGTCAAAATGCCACCTCGAATTGTTCGACTTTAAACTGAAACAAGACGCTCGCTAGGCGTTAACTTGGGCCTACTTTTACTGGGACATGGCGCGCATATTGCCTGTGGAGATGGTATATAATGGTTAATTAAAGTCACAACTCTAAGCATTGTGAGCGTATTTAAGAACAAGATACTTGCCAGCCACATAACTGAATAACTGATCTCAAGTACTTCCAAGCAAGGAGGTAAGAACACAGTCTTCGCTTCGAATCGCCGAAAGAAATAAACGCACTTGTCAGTTGTCACATGGTCCCCAGGTTCACAACTCTGAAAAGGATGTTCATCGTAGATTTTGTACGTTATCTCGGTCAATATTTAACCGATTTTAATTGAAACAGATTTGGAATTACCGAGTCCAAATACATAATATACTTGTCTATTATAATACGAACGTGAATACCCGTCGTAAAAACCTGTTGATGATCGACAATCGGAAGTCGATCGCTTCGTCGTAGATTTTTGATTTATCGTTATCTCGCGGTAAATATTTACTCGATTTCAATTCTGAAAACAGATTTGGAATTACCGAGTTCAAGTACATAACACACGTTCCTTCAGGTAATATTATACAGGTAATATAAACCGTAAACAGACTCAGAGCTGCATGTTTTAATACTAGCCTCAAAACATCTCGCGGGAAAATCTCGTGATTCGGAAAAATCTCGCGACGCAAAAAAAAATAAAAACGCCATTCTAATGCTTGTGCCACAAGTGGCCCAAGTAATAAGGTTAGGGTTAGGATCAGGTTTTGATTTTGTAGATCGAAAATAACCAAAATAGTGTTGTAATTGTGACGTACTTCATGTTAGGATCACAAAATGGTTTTGGAAAATTTTTTGGTTAGGGACGACCGTTCATTTAATATGTCGGAGGGGGGCCGGTAAAAGATAGGGGGGGTCATAAGATTTTTGAAGGCAAAGAGGGGGGTTATAAGAAAATACAAGGTGAAGAGGGGGGGTCATATAAATTTTTGAAATACATCTGTAGTGTTTTTTTCTTTTTGCAGAAAACAATGTCTTGGGTAATCGGAAATAAATTGAAATGAAAAGTCAACCAATACAGCTAGTTTCATTACTGCTTGTGCCAAGCATTTTGTTTCTGTTTTGTCAAAAGGTTCATGTATATTACTGCAACATTGCTCACAATCCTACATTTCCACAATTTTATAATTGAAATTTTTAAATATTTTAATTAGGGAGAATTTCAAGTCGAACTTTAGAGGACTATGTCACCTATTGAATTAAGTTGAATATCGTGAACCTACTACGAATATGCTGTAATAAAAAGAAATTGGGTAGGGGGGCTCTAAGAATGTTATCACATGTGTAGGGGGGTTATATGAATTTACTCAAATTTATTTTAGGTTTACCGGCCCCCCCTCCGACATATTAAATGAACGGTCCCTTAGGATTATAGTTGTGTTGGGGACAGGCGAACATGAAGTAACCAGCTTTAGCCATACATGAAGTACCTATCTACGTCACGACATGAACTGCTGTACAAATAGTGACTCCCAATAAAATTAAAAAGAAAACCACCGCTGTACGTCAACCTTGAGCCGTCGAGCAAACTGGACACAAGAATGAAAACGTTATACAAGAGCAGATAACGTAAAACTATTAACATTTAATTCTAAACATCATACTTAAAGTCTTTTTATTAAACTAATTTAGTTTTTGGCTACATGAAGTTCCTCTTTAACAATCTACCTGGGGGTTACTCAGGTACCGAAGTCAGACATGATCACGCTGTCGTGGAAAGCAAATACAAGCCGATTTATCTTTTTGTTTATCCTGTTAGTTGTAACTCTTCTTTTGGGAGGGATAGTGTAACAAATGACATATTTCAATTGAGAGTAATGAGTTGACATGTAAAATGGTGAGTGAGATTGTTTCTAGAATAAAAGTTTTTGGTGAATGCGTTCGTTTTATATTTGGTAGGTTCGGTTTACGAAATGTTCGGCGTCCGAACAATGAAGACTGATATGAACACACTTGAGTTTATTTGCTACGGCTCAACTGAACTTCACGCCTGGCTCAGGCTACGGCTATAGAATTGAAGTTTGGCTCGGCTGAAGTTCCACGTCTGATCGATCAACAGGCGAGATTTTATTGATTTGGGTCGACCTAAATTGGAATTAGCTTCGGCTCATAAAAAGTTCGACGTCTGGTATATGCAGGGGCGGATACAGCGGGGGTGACTGGGATTACTAGTCACCCCCCTTTCCTGTCCCAATCCCAACCGATACACTATAATTGATAAGCTAGTTGAATTTCAATATCATGAGCAAAGGTTAAGTTATTTCTACATTCTTCCATTTTCTGATTTCTTGTTTTGAATTGTTTTGAATCTATATCTTGCCTTGGGCCTTGTTAATATAGTGTAGTATGATTTAACTATGTCGACGCAAACATCGGCTGAAAATGTGATTCTAGATCTTGAAAATATCAAAATTTTCTGGATCTAGATCGTTGCGGTTCGCCACAAACGTACACTAAAAGTAACAAGTATTGCTTGCCTTATATAATTATAGTTACTGTATACCTGCACTGTAAGCATGCAAGGCTCGTCAAAAACTGGAGAATGTGGTGAAGGTCTACGATTTCCATGTTTGAGCATCTTATAGGTGACCCGGCCCCCTTGAAAAAATCCTGTATCCGCCTGATATGTACACGTGTACGTTAAAAATATATTTCAAGGAATTATGCTTGAATTATACGTTCCTGTATCATACACCTCTAACATTTTTTTCTGTAATACTAAGTAATATCCTGCAGATCCGTTGGAAAATTAAAAACTTCAGAAGACTGGGTGAAAAACGTCCACTTACGTCAGGCAGCTATTTTTACAAAACCGTCCAGTCAGCAGTAATAATTAGGTACGCACGTCCGAATATGCCTGTGCAGTGACCTTGCACGTTTGCTGAAAGAAACGTCTAATTAGAGTTATTTCAGTGCAAAGGAATGATTGATATTTTAATTAATAGTTGTTCCAATCGGCGCTGTGCCAAAACAGTAATTCAATCATTTGTTTTCAAAATCTCCCAAACGCTGAAGTGGTACATTATTACTTCACTAGTTTATTTTAGGTCCGTTTCAAACGTCGAACTTTTCATGTGCTGACCTAGCTATCGTCAATTAACAAATATACTTTGTTCAAGCTCATTATTCGGGCTACTGTGGTAGCCAAAATCTCGGTTTTGACTGCGTTTTTTCTGGAGTTTTTCCTCAGTCTTTGGGTGTCACAAATTTGCAAAATTGGGCAATATTTCCCATTAGGCTTTGACTGGAAACGTCGAGGAATTACAGAGCTTTGGACACAGAGCTTTGGACGAAGTTGTTATATGTTTCGACTGACGTCCCTAGTTGATCAATAATATGACTACTCATGTGTATCGATAATTCTTACTGATATACGGTCATGATGCTTACAACTGCACATGCCGATCGCGATAGACCTAATGACTAAAAGATATTGACTAAAGCTTTGGACACAGAGCTTTGGACGAAGTTGTTATATGTTTCGACTGACGTCCCTAGTTGATCAATAATATGACTACTCATGTGTATCGATAATTCTTACTGATATACGGTCATGATGCTTACAACTGCACATGCCGATCGCGATAGACCTAATGACTAAAAGATATGACGAGCAATTTCGGCATGGGTCATTGGTCCGCGATCTCAAAGAGAAACTGAATCGAAAGTAAACGCAAGTACATTGAACTTGCATGAAAACAATCCTATACGAAAATTGCTTAAATGTGTCAATGAATTGCACTGAAAAATGTTACTCAAATTCTGTAAACCTGCAAACTATTGCAAATATACTCCAAGATGGGCAATTGCCCCCTCCCCAAACGTTTTCAAAATGGCTTGATCCAAACACGGGTATCACTTTATCAGAGTCTGATACCAATCAAAGCCTGCGTAGCATGCATGTTATTTCATAATATAAATTACTACGTGTCTCTTCTTTTCTCTATATACAACTTGTTATTCAATTTATGGCAATTTACGCAGACTGACGGTTTGGTTTTTGGTGAATCAGCCATCTGCTTTCTCCTCTAGCTTGAGACTAAGGTGGTGCACACAATTTTTTAACGATGTTTCTGTGAATTTTTAAATGAGGGATTATAAGCCTATTTTAATTCTTATTCCAATAATTATTGGGAGGTTACGGCCTCCCATGAGCCCCCCGTGGTTGCTACATCCCTGCTCTATCTATACATATCTTTGCAGAATGAGTACTTTACCCAACTTTCACGTAAAAGTACTTGACGTGTTCGTGTTAAGCTGTTTTTCTACTTATTATTATGCGGAATTTTCCGCGCGGACCACAACAGGTGGATTTCAAAGGACGCGGCCGCAACTAATTACTAATAAAGTTCCAAGCAAGGGCCCACCACAAAAACCTAATTTCGTTGAAAACTATTTTTTTCAAAACTAATTCTGGATTACAGGACTATGTTGCAGTTAGCGTTAAATTCAAAATAGCGGTCTCTGGTTGTTATGGATGTCATGATGTTATGTTTATATTTCCACATTTTCAATATTGCGCAGCTGCAGTCCTTTATTTGTTGGGCTATAGGAAAAGTTCAGTTTAATCATCGCCTAAAAGATGCTTATTACTATACTTTAAAAACATTGTTAGGTCATGCTAAGTCCGTGCCATATAGTTATTAACTTCAATTGATATGCCTGAATTTGGGACCAAGACGGATTAATCTCTTGTATTATTGTACAAATGTCTGTATATATGGTAGTGAACCCCAGTATATATATTTTTTTAATTTTAGAACTTCAAATTACAATCTTAGATGTGTGAATTCTATTGTAGTTTTGCCTCTTTTTAACCTTCAGTGGAAAAAATCTTTGATGTTATTTAATGGAACAGTCTGCCAGAACAAGTTCGTTTGGCTGAGAATATTGACGTGTTTAGTATTTATTCCTCGTACCCAGATCTCTTCGCGGACCTATTGCGAGGGGTAAATACTTGACCCAATTGAATACACACTCCAAGATGTTGACAAAATATTTGCGCCATGCAAAGACATGGTTAGAAGGGGTCTTACCAAAAAATTTGAAATTTTGGGGTATCTAGAGTAAAATTCGCATGACTATCGCGTAGAAAAATGTTGGTAAAAATATAATCGAAATTTCAACTTTTACTATACATAAAACAGAAGGTTATTATCTACACTCTACGATTTTGAAATAAGAATTGATAACGCTTGCAATAATTTAAAAATTTACAGGAGCATCCTTAAAAATTTGATAAAAATATATACCTCGGTCTCAAGCTAATACACAGTAGAGAAAATAAGACTGAAACACATAATGTATATGGTCATATCACTGCACGAAAAATGGATTGACTTAAATCTACAACTACGCAATTAATATGGAGCAAATTTATTGAAATGTTGCATTTACTATAGGAGTAAACATGTTAAATGCCGCATTTACTTCATATTTACTCAAAATTGAGTAAATGCGGCATTTAACAAGTCTACTCCTATGGTAAATGCAGTATTTCAATAAATTTGCTCCATATTTGCGAATATTGTACATTTGAGTAAATCTATTTTTTAGGCGTAAACTGTTGACGTACTCGTTTACATCGTCAATTCGAATCCTTTGATAAACTATTACATGTTCTATTGCCTATTTCTCTTCAAAAATTATTAATATCGCCTCATTAAAAATTATGCAGCCCCCTAGATGTTCGCGGCTTCTCTGCGACGTAATTAAAATGTTGCTTGCCTAACAAATTAGCCACTGACCAATGAGCGAGGGTTAATAGGGATTGAAATCCTTGATCACGCCCCTTCGTCCACCCGCATTGTGAATTCCATACGCCAGAATGACAATCGTTATCGTGTCGTTGAGACATCGTGCAGAGCATCCTTTTACCCACACGAAGATTATGATTGAAAGATTCAATAAATGCTTTGCAAGTGATAATAAAAGTCTTTATTGAAATAGACAGTGCAACATACGTGCGAGTTTACAGAAATATCATGCAATGTAGAGTATAGCTTATTCTTAAACAAAATTAAAAAGACATCTATTTACAAAGACGCGTTTAAAACGCTCTGTACATACACATGGTAAGATAAAATTGTGACCACGATCGCGTAACATTCTAGTACGTTCTGGGGGGAGAAGTTCATAGAGACAATGATTAGGGTTTTAATGATCGATTTCCAAAGTTTCATGTCCCTGTCCTTAATTACATCGTTTATGGATATAGATCTTGTTGTATATCCAAATCTAGCTGCACGTTTGAGAAATGTGTCAATTCGGCTTAAGTATTTACTTTCATGGGCACAATTAGCCCACACCTCAATGGCGTACAGAAATAGAGACATGATCAGACTATCAAATAAAACGGTAAGATCATACTGAGAAAATCCATAAAATTTACAAACTCTAAGAATGTACATGCGCGAACTAGCTTTTTGAAGAAGCAATTAAGTCAATATGTGAATCCCAGTTACAGGGATTTTCATTGAAGGTAACGCCTAATAATTTGAATTCGTTTTTCCTCTCAATTGTTGTAATCTCATCCGCGGTGAAATGCTGCCTTTTTAAGTATAAATGATTTAGTATTACATTTTCTATTCGTCTAAGTCGATCGACATAAAAGATTGTAACGACAAAGCCTTGAAGACGTATGTATATATTTCAGAGCCATTAAGAGAGATAAGAAACGCGGTTTTGGTACGCACTGCATGTTGGAAGCTTTTTGAGAAATGCACACATATCTACACGAAGGTCTAAATGATTGATATGTTTGCAATGTCAACCATGGCAAACTGATTCATTGACCAACTCCTGTAATTTCTTTCACTGAATATTTATCGACTATCTTGATATTTAGTTCTGCTTCTTAGATATTTCTTTTTTACACAGACAATGCACATTCTTTTCATAGCTGGACATTTCTATAGAAATAACTACTCTTGTATACATCAATTGATCCTTAGAAATATTTTTATTAGACCCCTTTCACACGAGTTTGGTATGAAAAATCAACGGCAGAATATGGATTACACGAATCTGTCATAATTTAACGATATATGGCGTAGATGTTTACACGACTCGGGAAACTGTCACTATCAATTTCCTGTAATTAACATCATTATTAATTATATACCGGGTGTCCCAAAAAAAAGTACTCCGGTTTGATTCATAATAACTTCTAAACGAGTGCAGCTATTAAACTGAAATAACTTTCATTAGATAGAGGGAAGACTAACTTAGATTTTGAAATATTACAGTTGTATTTTACTTAAAAATTCATGGAGATATTAATGTTCAAAATCGGTAGCATATTTCTGTATGTGTCTAAAATATGCAAAAAACGACGTATCAAATATTAATCAAGCTTTGCTCAACTGAAACACGCACTATTAGCAGTAAATAAATGACACTTGACAAATTGTTTATTATGAAACGAAGTATTATTATTTACAAAATACAAGCAGAATTTATTCGTTCGGAATCGCGTGTCCTCTAGCACGAATGCACTGCCTAGCCCGTGACACCATTGCGTCGAAGGAGTCATGGATCATTCGTTGTTCTAGATTACGGCATGCTGTCACAATTGAGTTGCGAAGCTCTTCTAAATTCTGCAGTTGCTGATCATGTGGTACATTCCAAATTTGTTCATGTTCAGAATAAACTCAGAATGAAACACAATCAAACCATAACTCCATAAGACATAACATGCAACTCCCCAGAGACATCCAACATTAAGTATTTGATATGGCGTTTTTTGCATATTTTAGACACATCCAGAAACATGCTGCCGATTTTGAACATTAATATCTCCGTGAATTTTTAAGTAAAATACAACTGTAATATATCAAAATCGAAGCTAGTCTTCCCTCTATCTAATGAAAGTTATTTCAGTTTAATAGCTTCACTCGTTTAGAAGTTATTATGAATCAAACCGGAGTACTTTTTTTTGGGACACCCGGTATATAATTATATATTTATTTCCCACGGTATTTATAGTTCATTGCACAGAATATTGAATGTTAGTCTTGTAATACGAAAGTTCTCACGCTATTCACCTTCAACAGAATTACCAAAAATAATCTTCCCCAATGCCTTTTAGCTATTCAGCCAGATTTTTTCATAGGAATTTGTTGATCTGACTGTGGCGTAAGTATAGGAGGGGGGCAGGGCGGTGGCCCCCACCCACCCACACAACAACATATAGATGGTCATCTGGCAGAAAATTCTGATTCCCTGTCGGAAATTTATATGCGAAAAAAGCTCACAGCTCAATTCTAAAATATTACCACATTGATCGAACTTGCTCTAACATTGCCTGTTTCCTCAACTCACGATGAGAGGCATGCATTTAGTTACCTTAAAAGAGTCAAAACGTATTTACGGAGTACAATAACAGAACACCGTCTTTCTAATCTTGCATGTATCGCTGTAAATCGCGAGCATGTCTCTCTCATCCATTGCTGTAGGGGATCTCCAAAAGCCATTTAAAACTCAAGAACAAGGGAAATTTTTTAATCTATAAAGTGATCTCAACATATAGATGTTGACTAGATTTCGGGACTGGATTTGGATTGCGAATCCGACAGTGTGAACGCAATTATGAGGTGCCATTCCCGCCAAAATTAAGCACTCTGCAATTTATAAAATGCAGCCTACAACTTTATAAAATGCAGCCTACAATATTATAAAATGCAGCCGCTATGAATAAGAACGGTGACAAACTACTGGAATTGTTAAAGCATTGTAAGCAGTAAATTAGGGGGTTAGGGTTAGGATCTTTGTTGTTTTGGGGTTGATTACAATCCAATAATTGACTGCTTACAATACATTGTTAAAGCATTGTAAGCAGTAAATTATTAGGGGGTTAGGGTTAGGATCTTTGTTGTTTTGGGGTTGATTACAACCCAATAATTGACTGCTTACAATGCTTTAATAATGCATTATAAGCAGTAAATTGTTGGATTGTAATCAATCCCAAAACAACAAAGATCCTAACCCTAACCCCCTAATTAAGGCAGCATTATATAAAGTTGTAGGCTGCATTTTATAAATTGTAGCTGCATTTTATAAAATTGTAGCTGTATTTTATAAAGTTGTAGGCTGCATTTTATAAATTGTAGCTGCATTTTATAAAATTGTAGCTGTATTTTATAAAGTTGTAGGCTGCATTTTATAAATTGTAGCTGCATTTTATAAAATTGTAGGCTGCATTTTATAAGTTGCAGAGTGCTTAATTTTGGCGGGAATGGCACCTCATACCGCGATCGGACTGGATTTGGGCTGAATTTGGACTGGTATTGGGTCCACCTATTCAAATTGGTCTGAGAAACAATCGAACTGGATTTGGGATGAGTGGTCAGCGGTGAACGCACTAAAAATAAGACAACCAAATTTTTTAAAAAAGGACATTGGCAACAAAAATTAAGTTTGTCTAATATGAAAGAACTTGTAAAATGATAGAGTAGTAACATATGTTCCAACTTTACTGTATTTTACTTCGTTTTTGAAATATTTCAGTTTGTTTGATATGTAGATGAATGGTCTCTGACGTCAGGTGCGCAATTTTCCCTTTCGTAAACGGTCGTTACCATCCCGAAGCGTCGTTACCATCCCATCTCTCATAGAATGTTGGGTAAGTGGAGTGAAAATCCAGTTATTATTTCACTTTACGTTTCACTCTCTGACGAAGGGTCGCTCGAAACGTTAGACAACTTACACACTATTTCATAGACTTGCTCAAAATCTGCCTCTTAATTGTTTCGGGTTTGTTTAAATTTGTTTTTTCAAAGAACTCGCCATATAGATGCTTGTTCGCTTTTTAGATAGAAATATTATGAAAGAACACGAGGAGCCGCGAAATAAAGAGTGCGGGAACCTTGGGACCACGAGGAATTTCACTCCGCTTACCCAGCATTCTATAAAAGCTGGGATGGTAACGACCGTTTACGAACGGGAAAATTGCGTCAGGTGCTGGGTAGAAAATTTCAAACATTAAAATAATAAAATGTTTAGTGGCATGAGTTCGCTATATCCCTGCAAGATGAAGTACTTACGTTCTTAGTTGCGTTCACAGCTGACCACTCATCCCAAATCCAGTCCGATTGTTTCTCAGACCAATTTGAATAGGTGGACTCAATGCCAGTCCAAATTCTGTCCAAATCCAGTCCAATTGTGTTCACACTGTCGGCTTCGCGATCCAAATCCAGTCCCGAAATTTAGTCAACATATAGTTGAGATTACTTTATAGATTAAAAAATTTCCTTGTTCTTGCGTTTTAAAATGGCTTTTGAAGATCCCTTACAGCGGACGAGACATGCTCGCGATTACAGCGATACATGCGAGATTAGAAAGACAGTGTTCTGTTATTGTACTCCGCAAATAAGTTTTGACTCGTTTAAGGCAAATAAATGCCCTCTCGTCGTGAGTTGAGGAAACAGGCAATGTTAGCGCAAGTCCGATCAATGTGGTAATATTTTCGAATTGAGCTGTGAGCTTTTTTCGCATATAAATTTCCGACAGGGAATCAGAATTTTCTGACAGATGACCATCTAGATGTTGTGGTGTGGGTGGGTGGGGGCCACCGCCCTGCCCCCCTCCTATACTTACACCACAGTCAGATCAACAAATTCCTACGAAAAAATCTGGCTGGATAGCTAAAAGGCTTTGGGAAGACCTGGCAGGTCCAAATCCAGTCCGGGTCCACTAGTGTGAACGTGCCTTTAGTCCCCTCCCCTTTAAAGTAACGATCCGTACAATTTCGATCCGGAATCGTGTGAAGGCAACGATGTAGTATTACCTTTTGTACCGTTTTGAACTCGTTGGAAGGAATCCATGTCTTTGTTAACCTAAAAAGGAAATATAACGTAATCATTACCCAATTATTCTGATTTCCCACCGCAGGGCTGAATGACGTTATTGGGAAAATACCCGTAATATTCCAGTCTATGAAATCCAGCAATTATATGTATTGCTGTGTAAATTGAAGGTAATAAAACTAATGACAGGTTTCCAGGAAATAGTAGATAAGATAAAATTGTTATTTGGAGTTACGGGAACGATCCCGCGTAACTGATAACCAGAGCCTCAGACAATAATAAGCTAGACTTGCAGCTGTTTTTGTCCTTATAATATATTCATATAAAGACATCATTGATGGTAGAATTTTTAGATTGGCTGCTGCTATATATCATTACTAATTTTCAAATGTTATTTCTGATGCAAACGTTGATGGCGTTTTGGCTACTGCCTGGCTTCTGAATTATAGGATTGTGTGTTACATTTATTTGTTTTGCGATCCTGATTATTATTTATTCAATGACCTATACGTCATTTTCTATTTTTCGCTTGTCTTCACGTGATACCCAAGCTTTGAATTATATATATATGGGGATGATGTGATTATTTCGCCAGTAATGCAGCATATCCCAAACATATGAGTCAACAATCCACACAACCGATGGAAATAGGCATGACGTTTAATCACCAAAATTATATGGATCGCGAGGTTCATGAGCTGAATACCGGCTGGCAATCTTGTCCATCCTCATTTGTCGGTAAGCAGCCGTAAATTTGTATGCTTTTGTCGTATCTGTAGTGCTACCGCTTTCACAACTGAATCATGAGTCGTTAAATATCTATACTATAGATACTTTGCTATTGTTTTACCAGAAAGCTGTTCGTAGAACAAATTTTATGCAAATATCTTCGGTTAATTAAGTAAAAGCGATGTGAGTTTCATCAGCACTTGGCAGTGTCGGATCTTAGGATTGTTGTTTGAAAAGAACATTAATATTAATTAGGAAATTGTCAGCACAAGTCGTAGTGCACGTTCACCGTAAAGCCGCACACAGAAAAATGTAATTCCACGACTTTAAGCCCCAGATGTGTACATCAGTAAAAAGTTATTCGCGGAATGCTGAGCAAAGAACTTAAGATCTCGGAGGTCCAGTTTTTGTCTTTGTAGACATATGACTAACCGGGCTAGCCCAGCTCATATAAACAGTTCCTAACGTGGCAGAGTTGAAGGTATATTAAAGGCGCTATTTCCAGGCAGCCACCAGCTTTTGATTTTACGTGAGGGGGGTACTAAAAAACATCGTCCAGAAGACGATTGCTTGTGACCTGAACGCTCTTGTGTATACCAAATACTAAATATTTACATATTTTGAATGTCACCGCACTGCAAACAAAGAATCACGGTAACCTTGGGACCACGAGGAATTTCACTCCGCTTACCCAACATTCTATGAGAGCTGGGATGGTAACGACCCTTCGGGATGGTAACGACCGTTTACGAAAGGGAAAATTGCGACGGCGACGGCAGTGAAAGAAATATAAATGTTATCGTTTGAACGAAACCACGTTCGATTGACTAGTGTATTTAACACTCAAAGTTTGTCTTATGATCTCAAAATGCTTCAATATTTCTAAAACAATTGTAGTGTATGTGTTTAAGTCAAGTCTTAGGGAACAATTCTCATCTCTCCGTGTGTTACCGTCGTCCTGAAGACGTGAAAATGCTCTCAGTGGCGTTGTAAACAGAACGAGGACGGCGTTGAGATTACTCTATAGGGAATAAAAATTGTTCATTCTTTTTGTTTCGCATAAAGTTTCTTTTGTTTGAACGACGTCGCCGTCTTAGGTTGCCGTCGTAGATCTTAAAGACTAAAGTCCCTATTGTGTGAACCCGCGGGGTCTCTACATTTTATGCTTCGGTAGGTAGGCTCTCAACAACACATACCTGCACGGTTCACAATTATTGTCGGCAGTCGGTAAATTTCTATATAAAACATATCAGCGTCAATGTAGTGTTTGGATATATAGCAAAGTGAAAAGGTGGTGAACTGCCGAGAATATGTAACAACGAAATACTGACGTTTCGAGCATACTTTGCCGCTAATTTCACCAGAAATAGCGTGAGCAGCGTGGTTCTCCATACATGTCCAATACCTATACACAAGGTCCAATGGACAAATCACATTTCCATTGGAAAACTGCGTTTTCCAATGGACATAAACTTGCCCATTTAAGATACGTAATGCTAATAAACACATTTTTGCAATGGACCCTATGTCGATGATAACAACTATGACGTCATTAATACACCTCATGCAGGGCATAGTCTCAGCCGCCATGATTCCGATTGTACAATGGATCCAATAGATATTTTCCAATGAACCATTGGACACTGCGTTTTCCAATGGACATAAACTTGCCCAATGGATCCAATGGACAATGTATTTGCCAATGGACATTTAAGATACGTAATGCTCAATAAACACAGAAACCCCACTTTTCCTCCAGGCCAATTATGAAATTCCTCTAAATCCGATGACAAACTGCTGAGGGAGGAGGGGAAGCGAAAGAAAATCTTTTTATATATCTTAGTCATAGCTAGTAAGCTGGTTCACGCGAGTGAAAAACCAACTTGTATAAGCAACATTAATTTAATTTTTTATTTAGTTTATTATAAAGAAACAAATAATAGAAACAATATAATAGAAAGAAAAATGGTGTGTAGGAAACAGTACTTGAGTCCGCAATAAAAATTTAAATCTAAATATAACCATACATATATTGGAGACGAGTGGGAGTAATTAGATTATATAATTCGTTAAAACTATGTGGGCTTGTATATTGGTGAGCACTAAGGTTCTGTAATGTTCGGTGCATGATAGCTTTGCTAAATGTACATAAGGAATTCAAATTTTTGATCAGGTAGCTTGTTCCAGAGTTTAACAGTTCCAAGAAAATAAGAGTACTTGAAGTAGTTATTGTTTTGCTCAGTTATGTTTTAGCAGAGGCGTAGGAACGTATTTAAAGTTGGGGGGGGGGGGGGGGGGGAGGGGGGCTGAAGTCGCAAGCAGGTTATCAGTGACCCCGGAAAATCTTGAAATCTAGAAGCCCGGAAAATACAATTTGCAGTAATTTGAGCAAACTTTTTCATCTAATTCTACAGAGAGCATAGTTCAAATGAATCCAAGAGTTGCCTGCTGTATCTTACCAGATGACGCCATTTTTGCGTCTAGTACTGACAGAAGGGTCTGGGAACCAATCTAACACTTGCGTGGCAAGCTAGGGTTTAGGGGTTGTCTAACACTTCAGGCTACACCCGTTTGTAAAATCTCGTGTAGATGAAGCCCGTAGGTAGATTATCTGAAGTAGCTTCTCTCCTACCCTCTATAGTCGTACTAATACAACTGAAAAATCATTAAATTTAGTAACGCTTGTCCTGATTTTTTGTCCCCATTTAAAATTGGGGGGGGGGGGTGAAGACCCCCAGCACCACCGGTTCCTACGCCTATGTTTAGTTTTAGTAGATTTTATCACTCTTATAGCTGAACAGAATACCCCAACAGGCTAGAAGCCCAATTGATAGGGGTTCCGAGCTGGGCCTACGATTTAAGGTCGTTATCCGAGAAGACTCGAAAGTCTTACTATTTGCTGGCAGCACTTTGGCTCCTAGTCAATTTTTTAAAGACCCTGAGTGGGTGTCCGATCCAGGATTTGAACCTGTGTCTCCCAGCTCATAGACATGTGTGGTAACCACCAGACCACATCAGTGGTCTGAGTCCAAATATTGATCACGGTAGTTATTCGCACCAGAGTTACGTGTATTGTATAGGACATGTTCGCAGGAACAAAAAAAAAGGTGCTGAAGTTAGTGTCCAATAGACCAGTTTTGTAGGCGAAGAGAAGCAGCAGGTCACATATGTCTGAATTCAAGTGGCAATACACTCAATTTTTAGAAAGTCTTTCAGAGTACGAGGTGTCTTTCAAAGGATAATTAAGTATGAATTTGGAAGCTCTTAGTCAGTCTTCGCTGTACGTTCTCGATGCACCGCCAGTGTTTTGCTGCATGTGTGCGGGGACCAAACGTCGGAGGCTTACTCCAAGCGAGGACGGAATAGCGATAGATAAAGGAGTTTTCTGGTACTGGTTCAGGCCCAGTTTTTGGTTAGTTTCAGATGAAATTTCCCTTGATGTGTCGAGACCACTGAAGAAAACAAAATGAGGGGGAGGAAGAACTAGTCAAGGGTTTAATGACAGGTCCAATACTCAAGGGAACTACAGTATGGGTTAGTAAAGCGGTAAGAAACAAAAATCTGAAAATAAATGAAAGTGCATGAGCTAATAATAAAGTTCCACGGAAACTAAAATAACAAAAATACTGGCAGGAAATTAAATAAAAGAAAAACGTTCGTTAAGGCCATGGAAACGTGTGGTGCCAAGTTTAAAAATGAGACGCTTCCGTCTAGCCGTTTGCGGTTATCGTTACCACTTGAGATTGGAAGGATGGCACAGACTTTCATGTCTGAAACCAATGGTTACGTTAGAGCTGTTGAAATGGCTGGCTACAGGTTTGTCAACATCATTGTTCCTCACGGAACGAAGATGTTAAGAAAACCTGTCGGAAAGGCGTCGCCCAGTTTCACCGATTTTGGGGCATTTATCGCAATAAATGCAATAAATTATGTTGGTGCTGAGGTGTTTTGTTTAAGGGCACTGTATGTACTAAGGAATCACGGATGTTTTTGTTACGACGAAAAGATAACAAAAGGTTATCAAAGCTTTGGCTAAACGATACAACTTTGCTGTACAACATTATCGAACTTTGTTGGACGGAAATGTTGGCTTGACCAACATGTTTGGCGGGAAATTGAAATCAGAATGGCGGCGCTGCAAGTTAAGAGGAAATTTCTTGCTATATATGCTATAATCGAGCTTGCAGAAGACGATAAAATACCACGAAAGAAAACGAAAACACGCAATTCGCTAACGAAACGAAAACAACAAGGCTTATATGTTACAATTAGGGAATTATCACTCGAAGAACTCAGGGGTTCAAACTTCAAAGAGATGACGAGGCCTGAGAAATATTGAGCTTGATCGAAAGAAACATATCCAAACAGCATACCATGATGGGTGGTGAACCAATTTTTGAAGCTGAAAGGTTGTTTTTTAGCAACTGGTGATTAGTGACTAGTGAGTGCTGTGGATTGGTGATTAGTGAATGCTGTGTGCATTTTGATTGGTCCAATACTTGTCCCAGTCTTTTCCCACCCGACCAAACGATTCAACATTTGCTGATTGTTAAACTGTGGCAATTATCCAACATTTTTCCCAACATAAATGTTGGATCAACATTGGGTGTACATTGTAATAGATATTTTTATTATTATACATATTGTACTAAATATATATTTTTAAATTGTAATTTTCTTATATTGTAATAGTTAAATAGTGTTCCCAATCAGTAGCTATTGCAGCTAAATACATATATCATTGACATTGAAATAAAGTCATATCACAAATGGTGGCATGTTTCACACTTTCGCGAGAACGCTTCCGGCAAAAGTCAAATCGCTCCTGGAGCGATTCATTACCGTTTCGTAGTATTCGTCGCAAACAAAGATCACGTCTCGAACGTCTGGATTATCAGATGTTAATGTTGAAAAATGGGAGATTTTGGTTGCGAATGAAAACTGCTCCTTGGTCACTCGGTCGAAAGTACTCCTTTTACACTGATTGCGTTTTCTTATTATATCATGAACCCATGACTCTTCTCACTTCAGTCTGTATTTGTAATACTGGTATGAAAAAAGGATTTTTCTACTTCCCAGATTTTGGATATCTCGCTATTACGGACAAGAGCAAGACCACAGCCAGCTAGGCCCGGATTTACCAATTTTGGGCCTACACTAGCTACAGGCTCAGTGTGACGACACATTTCTAGTGATTTCTAGGGGTGTCCGGGGACACGCCCTCCCCAGAATGAAACAGCTGATTTTTCGCATTTTAAGGACACTTTTTAGCAAACTTTAAAGCTCTGTAATCCCATTTTTTAACAGAGTTTCTCGTCATTTTTAAGAAATATTTCAATATACTTCTTGAACAGTGTATTTTTATTAACAAAGTAGAAAATCCACTTTGTGGATGCACTCATGATCATTAAAATCATTAAAATCATTATTATGTTTGAAAAGTAAAACAAATCGAATTTATGATTCAACATTTACAGTCTTACAGATGCACTGTATAACTGAGCACAATGTTATAATCATACAAACAATGTACTGTACAAATACAATTATTTCACGATGACACAACATAATTATTTGTGACGCCTGCTCTTCTTGTTACTGAAGTCCTGAACAATGTTATCGAAGTTGAGGTTCCGCAAAATCTCACTTTCAATACACAAGAGCCCAGTGACTGAAGTCTTTCTTGGCCCGCACGATAGCTCTGCATGCCGACTTGACTCGTATTCCTACATTCGTCTCGTATTCATCAAACTGATCTCTCACACCAGTGATGAAGGCCTTCAGCGATTCGAGAAGAGCAGGCGGTGTGAAAGTCAATGTCTGCAGCCTGTTGTGTCTTACTGCACACATATTGAATCGTATTGAATCGTTGGGAAGCACCTTGTTCCACATCTCCACATCAGATTGCCAAATAGTGTCTTTTTTTCGTCCCAAAACGTGGGCCGTCCAAATTGTGGGCCTACATCGTTAAATCCGGGCCTGACCCTAGCGAAAGTTATAGAGGTTTTACTGGAAGTAACTTCCGCTATTACGGACTCTCGCTATAATACGGTATTACGGACAGAACAATTTTATTATTTTTTCTCTCGATAAAGCGGACACATTGCTTAGGAGTATATGCCACTATGGCTAGTCATTGTCAGTTTGTTACAAAAAAATTCCGGAATGGTTATTTTCCGCATCAATTTAGTACTATTAGACAATACTTCTAATTGACCATCTTCCGACTTGACCTTGTTGATCGATTCGTCTTCGCTTTTTCCGTCCAGACTCTACCGCAGCGAGTATACCTGGCCTCTTCCTTCATCAGGTCTTAAGGATAGTTTAGCAGCTTCACTGCTCAAGAGACGTATTTCTGCGTTGGATGTTTAACCGTACATTTTAGTTATAATTAAATATACAAACTGTGAAGTATTTATAGCGACGCTAGTTGATAACTATTACTTTCAAAGGTTTACATGACCAGGCACCTAGCTATTTATATTACTGATTTACTAACTAAATATAAACCTGCTACTTGAGCCAAAATCCAAAACGGTGACTCATGGAGACATTCTCAGTTGCCGCACCAAACTCTCGCTATATTGCGGACTCATACTCAGGACTCAAAAAATTAAAAAAAACTAAAAAAAATTAAATAAAATTGATTACAATTAAGATTAATTCGTATAGCTGGAGTCCTTGACCAACCTGTTAAAGTCTGACAACAAGATAAATAGAGTCTTTGGTTGTTTAGCCGACGCTGGTCAAAAGGACCGAAGGCTTTCGGAAGAGCGTACTCGGCGAACACTGATTCCACTAAAGCCATCAGCATCACGATCTTACTTGAATCACCACCTTTTCGCTTTGCTAGATAACCAAAAAAATCTACATTTTTACATAAACTATAGCTCGTTTAATTAATTTCCGATGCAAAGAGTCGCTTATAAATTTCAAAACTGTCACAAAATATTCGGAATATCTTCAACATCTCAACATAATTGATTGAAATAATATATCGAGTTTTTGTAGCCTGCGGGAAGGAAAGGTTTCCTTCCGCCAAAATCGTCCCACGTTGAAAAGCCCGGATGGACGATAAACACACGCCTTCACCGCACCAAATATGGATCTATCATTCCCAGTAAACTCGCCAAATGCGAATGACCGAGCAAAAAAACTGGGGATACTGTGCAACGCTGACATCATTCGTTATCTGTTCTTGTTGAAAGTAGAAGAGTTGTGTGTTTTACAAAACGTAAGCGAAGTAAATTTGACGTTCTAAGAACAACAGGATATCAACTACATTAGTTTTTGTTACCGCGAGGAAATAATGACTGAAAACAAGGCATCAGGCGAAGCGATAGCCTCGCAAACAGAAGGTATGTCTTGTCGTTTCTCCGCCCCGCATGAGCTCTCGTTGGCGCCTAAATATTTCGGTTGGATTTTTCACTGTTTTCTGAAATAGAATACACATTTAAAGTATATGGAATTCGTGAAAGAAAGTGTGGCTCAAAGGTTGGATGTTGTTGTTTTAGGATTTTCTTCAAAGGAAGATGTCGATATCAGTGGTGATGATATTTTCGTACATGATAATGGCCGTTGCTTTGCTATTTCCGCATATCAGTTTGATTTAATTTATTTGTCTAGCTATGTTCTTTCGCTTGCACTTTTCCAATACCTTTATGTTTAGTACATTCAGTACAATTCGTTTGCTACGTTCGGGGGGTGTTTAGAGTCTAAATTCTAGAGATCTGATATCTTGTTTGCGTGTCCCATAATTATCTTAATCTACAGCTGCCGCTTTTTCCGCATGGAGGCTCTGCAGCTGCCTGTTGGAGGCTGCATGTATATGAAACGAAACAAAGGAAAAGTTGATTGACTACCACAGTTTTAAGGTGACCATGTTTACAAAGACGATGGTATATTGAAATTCAACATGGATGGGTCATGGCAGGTGCAACGATTTTTAACGCAATTTTCGATTCGGTAACGTTGATTAAACCATTAAACTGGAACATCAATAGACATATATATTTATGTTGTGCAAAAACTCGGCGATGTGAATCGTACCTTGAAAAATAGCTTTAAGCATTCATAATTTGTATCTGGCTTTTTGGAACATCAATAGACAATATATTTATGTTGTGCAAAAACTCGGCGATGTGAATCGTACCTTGAAAAATAGCTTTAAGCATTCATAATTTGTATCTGGTGATGTTACATCATTGTTTTTAATTCTCAACATCAAAATATTCAATGATATTTTCGTTAATATTATCTCAGCTACATATTTTTATTGAATAAAAGCAATGACATTGATATGCGACCATGAACTTTGGACGCTGGTCACATTGTAATTCAATCTAATAATTATCACTCTCCATTGTTGAAAATAAACGTAGTTTTTCTTTGGTTTATTGCGTTATTTTACAATCACATGTTAACATGATTAATACAATGTACATCTAAGTGTATTTGTTTAATTCTTGTTCAGGTATGTAAGGAATTGTTATTGAATATATAATATTTAGGTCTGTGAGGCTCTGAGGTAAAGCCAACAGTTGTTATGCAAATGGCCAAATGATAACTCTGATTTCTTGTGCCCAATATACATGTATTCATTGGATCCATGAGTTTCTACACTTTCATGAAAGAATATGTTACTCTTTTTAGTTTTTCAACCTTTCTTTGGTATACCAGCTGGTAGTCCAGGAAGTGATGACTCAGGTGTGGCTAGATCACCAATCTCAAGCTGTGCTAGCTCTATGCCTAGCTCTCCAGCAACACCTCATTTCGAGGAAGAATTTGATCCCAATCAAAATGGAAATTCCAGTATTGTCGATTCCTGTGTTGGAGCAATTCACACTTTACATGCTCAGCCAGTCAATTTGGAAAGTGCACCGAGCTCCCCAAATTCCAATTCGCCACCAGTTGTGCCACAAACGAAAGGTGTGGATGAGCATACCATTCAGAAGTTACTACAGTTGCTCAAGGCAAACCATTCCTCTGATGACAGCGTGTTGATTTCCAATTTACTGATTAATATTCTCGGTAATTCTGCAAAGAAACGTTCTACATTACAGTCCCTGTTGACAGGCACAAAAGACGATCCACAGTGCCAGGTACCTAGTAGGAAGAGGCCATCAGATTGTTTACCTGGTGACATTAAATGTAAACAACTGAAAATAGATGCTCCAAAATGTAAACAAGTTCAACCCAGTATTGTCTTACTGGAGCAGCCAGAAAAGGTAAAGCATTCAGTATATTTAATTTTATAAGGCACTGTACATGCACTTGTGGCTAGAGGTGAGCCGATCATCGGCAAAACATCGGCAAGCCGATTATCGGCTAGTTCTTCTCACCGATTGTCTTTCACCATCGGCCGATTGTCTTTCACCATTGGATCGTCCAGTGGTCAGCGGTGTCTTGTCTCGTCCTCATGGCAAGCTCTTCTAAAAGTATTGTTTGGGAATATTTTAAACTTATTGCTAATGACGAATCGAAAGGCTGAATATCTGGTTTGCAAAAGCAGCGGTTACCGTTCTTTTTTGTCACGAGGTGGAATGCGTCAACCAACCTGACAAGTCATCTGCAGTAGCTACATCCCAGCAAGAACATTGAACTGGCAAGCAAGGAGACGGCTCGATCAGCCAAAAGAAAAGATGATGATGCAGCAGAATATACTACCGCCACCATGAAGAAAAATTGAAGAGTCAGTCCTAAAGACCTAAACTAATGTAGAATGAAAGCTCTTCATATTTGTAAACAGTGCTAGCTAGTGAGGTGCTCTAATAACAGATGCTCTAATCATAGACTCAGTTCAGTTAAGGTTACAATGTACATTACTGTAAAATACTGGTTTATGGTGACATGCATACTGCAAATCTACTATTAGAGTTTGCATGCTTCCTGTAAATTTCAGAACATTTGTGTGTTGCCAAAAGCTAATTTCAACTAGAGCATTTTACATATATATGTATAGCAGTAATAACGTATGGTTTCAAATGCGGTACTGGTGGTATGTTTTTTCAAGAGTATCAAACTTCTTGGAAAACAAATGATTAATCACATGTTTATTTTGTCATTCAATGATATTGCATAGTTCCAGAAAATCCCCTTACCTCCACCATGGAACTCACTGCAAATTCCAAGTGGGATTATGTTAGACACCATCACACCAAGATTTCTGAAGGAGTGCAAAGTCAAAGTGGAGCCAATTTTCCAGAAAAAATGTTGATTAACATTGACAAACAAGATCATTTTTCTGTTTTTTGTCCACCATTTTTGAGCACTTGTAGCAAACCGTTCCAACGCTTGAAGTCAACTCTGTTTTCACATGCCGGTCAAACATTTTGGGAGACAGTTTGAATGCTTTGGCAAAGTAAGAAATTCCAGGGTTGGGAGGGAGGACAGTCGATGTTTGATTCCAAAACGGAAATTCTGTGAGGGTGGGGTTAAGGATATTTTCTGGAACTACACATTGTAATTAATGTATCCAGTGTGTTGCATAATTATGCAACATTTTTTTGTGGAACATGATGGCATTTAAGCAATGGTTTCTTCTCTATACTTTGATGACAAGAATGCCTGCAAAAGATGCATGTCATGTTTGCATTAAGCAGACTTCCTAAATCTTGTGATATTGAGTAAATGTTTAACTCAGACATTTCTACTTTAGAATTACCGTGCTCGTTATGAAAGTGAAGGTTGTCGTGGTCCAGTTCATGGCTCTTCTGATATGACCTTCCCAACAATACAGGTGAGACCTTTTGCAGTGCACAAAAACTGACAAGCCCATTGAACTGCCTGCTTAGTGCTTATAGTAATAGCATTAACACTTTTAGTTTTTATTCATTTGATTTGAGATCTATATATACCAGTTCTTAAAGGTTCATGAATGCATACCAAATTTTTGTAAACCAGTCAAATTATAAATTTACCTGTATAGTACATATAAATTATACAGTATCAGGGCTCAAGATTTGAATTTTTTACCAGTATCCAAGTGGATACTAGCACCTTAAAATGTGGTATCCCTCCTTGAAATTTAGTATCCCAGATTTGGATAGTAGGTATTCCGATTAGCAGTATCCAAACAAGGTAAAATATCCAAAAATTTGTTGGTATAACAATGATCTCCAGAAATATGTATTTTAGGAGAATTAATCTAGTGGCCAAATCCATTCCGCATTCACACGACAAACAACGGAAAAAAATACACGGAATAAGAAACAAAACACCAAAACTGCAGAGCTATTTTGTCGAACATTTCGCCAAAATGTACAGACTTCAGGGGTTTGGATTGGAAATTCAAATTTTTTATAGTATTCCGTCGGGATACTAAGCCTATGATATCCAATATCCAAAATTAAAATATGGTATCCCGTGGATATCGGGATACCGCAAATCTTGAGCTCTGAGTATATAATATAACTTGTACTTTTCTGTTAATGAATAGGTCAAAGGCTATTCTGCTGGCCCTTTGTGGGTAACTGTATATTTGGCAACAAACAAGGGTACTCCTCATTTCCATTTACTGTGTGGCCCTGGTTCAACAAAGATGCCTTGTCGAAACATCATGCTTCCAGGTGATGTCCCTGCTATTGAGGTTTTGGTCAGTCCAGAGAATGAAATGACTGCTGTGTAAGTGAATGGTCAATCTGTTGTTTTTTAATGGTCAAATGTATTTAGTGTTTGTGTAGTTGTATTTTACTGATAACTTTACTTTATTTTCTTTAGCTTGGATTGCATAAGCTTGAAGAGGAGGAGAAACTTTGAAGCTGATAAAGAATTAGAAAGAAGAGGTCTCAATCCTGTGGACTGGAAATCGGAAAGAAAGGAAGCATGTTTTATCTTTACAGCTGCAATACCAACTATTCCTTCACAGATTATCACATGCAAGTCCACACTCTTTCAGTGCAGTAAGTTGTTGTTTAATTAAATCTCATAAGCAGTGCATTTTAATTGTTATACTGTACATGTACATGTACTGTTGTGGCATTAGTGAGGAATTCATTCCCTCACATTGACAAGTTGGTTTGATGAAGTTTATTGAACAACTTCCAGCTTTACAGAACAACATAAACAACTTTATTCAGCACTTGGATATAATTATTTGCAACATTTATGAAGTCGAGTACATTACAACAGTAATTAAGGTGCATGGTTCCTGAAACAACCAAAAGGCTAATCAAGTCATAAACCCTTTTAAATATAATAATTAGAAATTAGAATTTTAGCTAGATGAGCTTGTAGAAATATGTGTGAATGCTTTGTATTTGATTGTTGTTTGCTTTATGAGTAAAAACCAATCAAACACAAAAGTAGGAGGTTGTTCAAGCAAAATTTATGTTCAATGAGAGAAAATGAATAGCTCAGCTTTTTAACTAACAGTAGGCCAAACAACCAACCCTATTTTTTCAGCTGACCCTAGTACTCTTGCAGCATGTTCAGGGTTCGAATTAATGATGTGCAATTTGCACATTTGCAAATTTGCAAAGTTGCACATCACTTTTCAAAACGATCTGCAGAAAAAAAAGTCTCAGTATTGAACACAAACAAATAGTTCTGACAAACTATAAGTTAAGTTAACAGTCCTATTTCCCAAAGGTGAAAAAATTGTGCGTATTTCCCGCAGCCACGCAAAAATTGCTTTGTAAAGAAAAGCCATTGACGATTGTCGTCGACGCCATATTTTGCGTGTCTGCTTTTAAGTGCCCTGGGAACGAATAACGTTCCCGCACAGGCCAGCGCAATTTCCAGGAGCTGCCCGCGCAAAATGGCGGCTGAAATTTGATCTTTGCCGTGCATTTTAGTGATTTTATATAAAACTTTCCAATCTCTTAAACCAACAATGGCAACCGAAAGTATCTCATGCCAGCCTAGAATTCCCTTTGGAATTAAATTTATTGCACACCATTATTTTTCTTATATTGAGAGGGCCCGCTTGGACATCGTGTTTTCGGGGGGAAATGCACATCGTTTTTACTCAACTAATTCGAACCCTGAGCATGTTATGTTATCTAAAACCAGACTTGCTTTTTCTTGCGTTACGCCGGTCATATTGCACAATCAAATATGGGCTTGAGCTTAAGTGGCTTGAACGAAGAAATGCAATGTTTTTTGATAAAATGTGGTTTGATTCCGTCATCTAAACTAAACTTCGCCACATCTAAACTTCGCCATATCACGCAAAAACTCTGTCCAAATAATCAACAAACAATGAAACAATGTGTTAATGATTAACAATTGCCTTCAAGCGCAAAGCGATTTACTAGTTGTTTCTCAGTGCTTTCACTGAAAAAATGTCATCGCACTTGCCAGAATAGGTTTTCGTAACTGGGAAGCACGATTTGTTTTCTCTAGAAAAACAGCTACTGTAGGCTAGGGTTTCCGCAGGAAATGACTCGTTCGCAGGGCCGATGCACAAAAATGGCATCTGCAGCTTTGATCTACATTTTCGCCTAATCTAGATAGAAATTGCACGGTTACAGATAATTTTTTGTGAAAATTGCATAGCTGCGGGAACCAAGACAATTTTCCCGTCCCCGGGAAATACGACTGTGCAACGGCAGAAGTTAAATGGCAGCCGAAAAAAGATGTCATGAAAACAAAATGGCAACCTAAAAAGTCAAGCTCCTCGTGGGGATGGAACATCGATAATTGTTCATGGCATAAACAGAGTAAACAAGAGATATTTCATTCTTATAAGTGGGAAAATACTTGTTTTTCTCATTTCTAGTTGGAGGAAGTTAATCTGGCATGCGTGATTTATCATAAATTACATGTTGCGTCAAACTACTGATCGACATTAGTAGCACGCCGCATAATAACATATTAAATGTACGTTTGAATTATCATTTTGACTCCATCACCGTCTTTAACCCATAGAAATGTTTTTGAGGATGTTTTTGATATGTTGTGTTTTATAGCCTTTTTGGGGGGAGGGCATTGACTTGTCAGAATCCTCATTGGTCATTGGACTGGTCAAAATGCATCCTGACTGGTCATGTTGACCGGCATCACATACATGTACAACGTTTAGCCCTGCATCATATTCTGTTCAGGCTGTTCTCTTACCTTATTTTTATGATTATGTTCAATTTGCAACAGGAACCCTATTTTTTATAGTTATGTTAAATTTAAGGAAAACTGACCCTAATCTTAACCCCTGCCCACCTAGAGTGTCATCCTAACCCCCTGTGTGTTTTTATCAGTTCACCACCCCAGGAACAAAACAGTTTAACTGACATGAGTTAAATCCAAGATATTATGCTTGTGGTATGACAATTACTTAATGTGCAGATCAATTAAAAATTAGAAACCACCCCAGGAACAAAACAGTTTAACTGACATGAGTTAAATCCAAGATATTATGCTTGTGGTATGACAATTACTTAATGTGCAGATCAATTAAAAATTAGAATCTGTAGAGTTTTGACTGTTTTTACCATAATCATAAAAATAGTGGCCTGTTTTAGTGTTATAAATTTAACATAATCATAAAAATAAGGTAAGAGGAATAGAGGATATGTTGTTTTGTTGCCATTAGTTTGATACTTTGATTACTATAGTGCTCAGTTTCTCTCGTGCCATATCTAGCTGTATTTGTATTTTTAAGTATTTTACGTATATATTGCATGAATCAGTAACATTATTTTAAAACATCAATAAAAGATAAATAAAACATTTTCCTACAGTGCCTTTGAGTTTGACCCTATATTTGTTACAGGATGAAATAGGAACAACAACAATTAAGTCTTGCATATGCATACTGACACATGAACTTGAATAAACCAAACAATTTTGTCACTACTGTCTTTTAATCTTGTTAAATACTTTTCCTTCTAGCTGCTCCACCAGGAAACCCAGAAATCTGGTGGATGAAACCGGTGCAAGGTTCTGCGATAGGTGGTGATGAAATCGGCTTGATTGGCAAAAAATTTCCAAAAGGTTATAAATTATTTTAATATATATTTTTCTTTTGTTTATTTGTTTCCTTTAAAGTTTACTAAATTTTTACCGGTTTGCATACGATCATCAATGGCAAGGTTAATAATGCATGTAGCTTTACTAAATTATATACTCTTGCATTGCTAACTATTGACCTATTTTCGGTTCAGGTTTTAAAGTGCGTTTCTTTGGATATTTGCCATCAGGTAAGCACCTCATTTTTTATCTTTAATGAAATCTTCATTCCAACACAGTTTGGAGTGGAGAATTCTTTGTGTAAATTCCACGAAGCTTTGTTTATGTTCAAACAAGTTAATGAAACATTGCTTGCTATTTTATGCGCCTAAGGACCTCATTAAATTGATCAATGTTCAGTAAATTAGAATACAGATATAATTTTACCAATACCAAAAATGGTAGCATGAGCTGTTAATTTGTATAATAAAAAGACATTTACAATATTGTAAAATATCAATATTTCATAGGCTAATGCGTGCTGGTATAACAGTTATGTACTGGGCAGACATTTTGTCACAAATATTGATCATTCTCTTGTCAAAGAATCTGACAACATTGTTTTGTACAGCACCTGTATGTCAAACTCACATATAATGTCCATGTAATTGCCATATCAATGGATGGCATTTGTTTTTCCAGAAAACTGCTAAAACCCTTAGATGGCAATTTAGGGTTAATATACACATATTACCTTATCTTTTAAGTCACCAAAATTTTGTGTATAGATGAATGTTTTATCCTGAGTAATTCCTGACACTTTTACTTTTCAACTATGGAGAACATTCAACTGGTGCATTAAAAAAACTAGTGCATTGTATTATGAACTGATAACCTTGTTTGAACATAAACGAAATTTCCTCTGTTTGATATTGCTGGATTTTTTATTTTCTCCATCCCCCATTTTTTGTACATAGTTAATGTAGTCAATGCTATATCTATCTGGGGTTGCTTTATTTTCTTTTTTGTCTGCTTTTCCTTGTTTTGTCTTTCTTGTTAAAAATACACCACCAAACACTTGTGAATAACTTGTCATCGTTTTCCAAGCATCTACTCGATAAAAAGTATACAATGCTGAATGTTATGTATTAATAATCATTTACATGTCAAACCTTGTACATTAAGACCAGAAACATATGCCAGTAGCTGTACTGAAGACACAACATGAAAATCCATTTGTAACAGGTTCAAACACAAAAGTTAAAAAAATACAATACATAACCTTTGAATTTGTACAATAACTACTATTTGATAGTTTCTTCTCACTGTTGGGAGGCTTCTTGCATATGCACATGTCCTCCATATATTCAAACTGTTAAGGTAATTCCTCAGTAATTGTTTCCGAAATAAAAATTTGCTGAAACTTCCCAGTCTTAAAGTTATTGACATACTTATATTAAAACCAAAAAAAAAGTTAATGTCACGGACCTTGTTTAGAAGATATAGGATCTCGCAGATCACCTCTTATTTAGTATGGTGACGTCAATGTGACGAATTTACGAGTTGAGAAAAACTGCATAGCTCAACTTTTTCTTGAACCTTTTGACAAAGATAATTTTTATTTTTCGCAACTAGTAATTTTACATTAGAAAACATGGTATTTTAGGGGAAAAGAAAGAGCTAACAGGGTTTATTATGATAAAGAAAGGTTGTTTCCCATATTCTTTGACATGTTATTTGAAGAAACATTCATCAGAAATGTAAAATATTGTAAGTTGTAGAAATGATTTTTCTCTAAGTTTCTGTTATAACATCTAAAAGTGGTAGAAGAAAATAATTATTAAGAAAAAATTATGGTCACCGACCTTTAAGAACTATGGCCTTATAAACCGGCATTATCAAGTAGTTTACAAACATACATGCACTGGGAGCCCTAGCTAGACTTGAGTAACCGTTTTCGAAAAAGTCCCTTAATATTTAGTCTCTTAATATTTAGTCTCTTAATAACTCTTCCCTACCAGTACATAAGCGGCCATTGTTAGATTTGGCATTAAATTTTCCTAAAATGATCGGAATTTTTTGAAAGTGCTGCATAATGGCTATTAAAACACTAATTATTGCATGTGCGCAGTAAATGTGCGCAATGCAAAACTGAGGAATCACCTTAATTAAAGTAACATGTCCAAAACGTTTGCACATGATTGTACCCTCGGATTTGAATTTGGAAAACTTTATTTGAAGGTTTTATTTGGAAATAATTTGATGTGTTATCAATTGATATAATATTTGAAAAGTTTTGCAAAAGCCATTCAAAAAAACCTTTCTAAAATACCAATATATTTTCTAAAATAATAAAATACTGATTGCATAGCATGACACCTAACAAATGTCATTTTGGATTGTCCACAGCAAATGTCATTTTGTTTGTTTGCTTGTTTGTTTTAATTGTTTCTTTGTGTTGTAATGTTAGGTATTCTTTGTGGAGAATTGAGTGGTTGTATCTATTTGGTGTTTTTCTGATTTCCGGCAAGAAATGTGGTTGAGTTTTTGTGCTTTATGCTTTTATGGTGGAGTGTGAAGTGGCAGACATTGTTGTCTGATATGTAAAGTAGTTAATGTCCAGGGGGGTAACAGAATTATTGTGAAATTTTTCTTTTTTTGGCTGCTAATATTGTGATATTAAGCCCGCAGCTTGGCTATGTCTGATGTGACAGTGCCATATTGGAGGACAAACTGGATTGCTAAGAGAGTAAAGGTTTTTTTTATCAAATTAATTGTATTAACATTATTTACTGTTAATATATGTGGTAGTACAAAAACTTGCCCCTTACCTTTGCTTACTTTTCACATCCTGGTGTTTCATTGACCATGGGAAAAAAGCCTAGGATTGTTTTCAGTGTTGCCAAGTTATCAAGTCTACCACTAAGCTTTTCGGTTATCATTTACTGTACAGTATATGGCTTTTATTTGGCTTGTTTCGTTGAGTAAAAAGAATACAAATTGACCAACAGTTGTTTGAATCAACTATTCTGCCCAAACAAAGGTGTATATGCCTGACTAAATGAGTGCATTTGTACTAAATTCATATTTTCTTTACAAAAATAATAATTTAAATTCTCCGGAGTACAAATGTTTTGTCTGCTTCATGATATTTTAGTATAATTATTATTTTTTATTTATTTTTACCCAAGTCAATGCGAAATTATGCTTGCAAAACAAAGTAATTCGTTTAGAATACCAATCATTCACCACCATTTTCTATTTGTTTCCTAAGCTTATTGTAATGTTCTCAACTCCAGATACTGTAAATATAAAAAAAAGTTTTTTTATGGTGGTTTAATTTGTTCCGTATAAGCCGGTTTGTTTGCATGGCATACCATAATAATTTCACAAATTACTATTATAAAAAATTGTGAAACCCTAGATGTGTTGCCGTAGTGTAGCGGAAACATGTTTTAAGAGATGAGAAACTAAAAGCCTACATGTACCTGCTGAAAAAAGTATCTTGTTAGAGAAACCTAATATCTCAAATTAGCTTATGACCATTTACAATCCCAGATATTGATTAACGGACTTCCCCTCTGTCTTGACTTTCCCCTATTCATTCTCCAATTTATAGCTAAAGAAAACAAATTCAATCCAAATGTAAATCACAGTGGCCTGGGACCAGTTTGTTAAGCGTTGTATTCAAAATTTCGGACTGTTTTCTCGAACAGTCTCTTTTTCAAACTTGATTGATCATCATGAATTTTCATGTTATTCTCACAAAACTTAATCTCAAGTAAGATCTTGGGGGGGATTCTGTTAAGGTGGATTTACGGGGTGTTTATTATCTGTTGGTGTCAGAATTTATTTGGACATACTGTAATACTAAAATTTAGGAAACTTCAGCGCATGAAGATTGAAGTACTGTAAACAACGAAGAAATATAAAACGTGTTTTAAAAATAAGTTTCCCTCCGCTTCCCCTAGACTTCGTTACCGGAAGCAATGATTTGGTTGCCATTTATAAAACCTGAAGCGCTTCCGTGAAGTTTTTGGTACTTCATTCTGTGTGTATGCCCCAATTAATGTCCTGTAAATGTGTCGTACCTGTTGTATGAACGTACAGTTCATTTTGTAGTTGCTAATATATTATTAATTTGCAGTGACAGCCTGCGACATCGGTCGAGAACTGAAATACTGACCTTAGTAAGACATGAAAAGTTAGAATGTAAACTTGTAAATGCTAGTTATCGTACGACAGAAATTCGTGAGAATGGTATGTAGTTGTCAAGAGATAACATTGGCCATCATTTGTGTGTCCACTTAGTACCATTAAAGTACTCCATTTTTCGATTTTCAACCTTTTTGAACATCATTAAGCCATAATAATACATTAGTAACATTTTCATGTATTTTAATTATTCTTCATTTTTCAATTATTCTTATTAGAGAAACACTTCGTTACAGTGGCTATGCAATGAAATTTTGAGTATGCATTTTTCTTATTTCAAAATGTAGTCTTTCCTGATCGTTTTGGTATTGGTCCGACTAGATTCCATGAACTAGAAGTTGTTCAAATTACAGATTTAACCAGGCCACTATTTGCGAAATTTTGTTCTCTGCGTGTTACGTCATAAGTATGATCGCTCACAAGAATGATAACAATTGTTTCTGATCATTTTATGAATATTAAGATACAAAAATTCAAACCGGAAGTTGTAGTAATATCGGCTCGAAGTGCAGATTTTTGGGCAAGTAAATGTGAAATTTTCTCCCAGCGTCGTGATGTCATTAGTCGGTTACCACTTCATGTTAGGATCACAAAATGTTTTGGTTAGGGTTATAGTTGTGTTGGGGACAGGCTTACATGAAGTAACCAGCTTTAGCCATACGTGAAGTACCTATAAGTATGACCGAAAGGGAAAAGTGTGGTGGCAAATACTGTTTGGTCCACCAGCAACACAGTATTTGCCACCACGCTTAACTCGCACCAAGCTACAACTTTCCGTTCGAATTTTAAAATTATATGAAAATGATCGAGAAACATCACAAATAAACTCAAAATTCATTTGCATAGACACTTTAAGGTGCTGTACATTTTATTTTCACTTTACAGAAAGTGAGTAGATTTGTGAAACTGGTAACTGTATTACAAGATTTTCTGTGCTTTGAATACAAAAAGTCAAAATGCAGCATGTAATTTAAGTAATTTCAGTATTAACGCATTTTGAGTTCAAGCTTTGCTATTTTTCAGCCGTGAAGGCAAAGAAACAAAATGTAATGGCACATGTGTAGGAAAAAGTTAAGGTAGCAAGATCCCACATATTAACTGTGGCAACCATTTGAAAGAACATATGAAAAAATATATTTCCAAAATTTGCATAAATTATGCTAATTAGCTAAAAAAATGGCCGCCGATATGTACTCGGGCATTTTCAGATATAGGGTCCTGGAAGTTGCAGAGTTTATAACTTGTATGTTTAGGCATATTCTGATGCTAACACTTTCCAGATTTAAATTCATTAAGTGCTCAGCTATTTTCTGACATTCTTTTTTCATGTTTTTCAATTTTCGCAATATTAATAATGTCAGATAATTCAACAAGTTTTAATCAGATTCGAAATTGCTACCCATTATTCCCTAGATATTCATGCAAAGAGTCTGTGGTGAAGATTTCATTAACATATATGGAGAAATAAGAGAGAAATATTGTTTGGAAGGGCGAGGTTGCTACAAAATGCATTCTGAGAAAACAATACAGATGCTACAAAATCATTTTTGCGTGTTTTTTCATTACCATTTCTCTAAACATCGGTATCCATCAGTGAAAGGTATACTTTTGTCACTGATTTTTGTCACTGAAACTTTTCCTGGATCTTGCTACCTTAAAAATGTTGGCCAGTGGGACTCGTGACTATCGTGACTACTACCATTTCTAGAGTTTCTGTTTGTTTACGCTTATTGTGTTTTCTATTTATTCCCAGATTTTGACGCTTGGAGTGTCCTCTGCGAATTTTTTCTTTGATTAGTGACCGCCGTGGCAGTCTGCTGCGTGTCATTGTGATATTTAAGGCAAAAAATACTCGAAGAGAGTAACAGTAAGGCACCAATCCTCAAACATTAAAATTTAATACAAAGGAGGTTGGACTTGGGGAGGGGTATGTGGGATAAACTGTAAAGGGTGAATACGGCAGGATGTGGGACGGGCTCGATGAAGATAGAATAATTTTTTACATACACTTGTTTTTTTTACAAACTTGTATTGGGGTATTTATGTATTTAATTTCACACGCAATTTTTTCAGGGCACCTTATGTTTTGTTTTTTGTCTGTTATCCAGGGGAGGGTCCCCGTGTTGAAGGTGTCGTGTTTTTTAGGTGGCCCACTCTTCCATGGAAAGTGTGTCTACTGTAGCCTTGAGCATTCTTTAACTTCTGATTACATTTCATTATTTAAGTGTTGATATATCAATTGTTGCATAGTTGACAATTCAAGTTAAAACGTATGGTTCAACATTGATTACGAAAGGTAAAAGTGGCGTTGATTTCAGTCCAGTTAACTTGATTCAGTTACCGATTGTAGCTTGCTGTTTGGTTGCCTAAGAGCTTGCTATAAAGCGAGATATACACTTATTTGTATCAAACCAGATAATTGTGGTAATTTGTCCAAGTTCCACCCTTCAGGTTTGCAAAATTATCGCGTTAATCCGGTATTAAAGATGTGCTCAAGGCTAGAGATTTCCCCATTTATTTACTTTTTTTCTCTTTACTTTAATTTTACTTTATTTATTTTCATTATTTATCTTTTTATCTATTTTATTTGTTAATTATTTATCTATTTTATTTGTTAATTTTTTATCTATTTTATTTCATTTATTTTCCATTTCAATTTGTTATATTATATTACATTTATTTTTAACATATATTTTGTTATCTAATAACTAAGTAATTTTCAAGTTCATCTGGTGAATAGACTAATTCGGGATGGGATGGGGGTCATTACTGGGATTTATGATTTAATGTCTTTTTGAGGGTTCCGTCTGTGTTTTGTTCATTTTCCCGCATTAATTTTAAATACAGGGTGAAAGCGTGTAGAGAAACTTGAATTAAACTGGTAGTATATTTCGTTATTTAGGTAAACAATGGGAGGCATATGGTGATATAGACAAAGCCAAGTCAAACACGGTAAATATATTTTTTAGATGAGCAACAGCATTTTCAATATCGAGAATGAACTGTTTGCGATTGTTTGAACTTGCTTCTCCAACTTGCCTGTATTTTGAGAGCAAATTGATATGAAAGTTGGTGAAATTTATGTAAAATGTTTAAGCTTTAGAAGTGATGTTCAAGTCGTTTGAATATGCGCCCCTGTTTTTATTAAATAAAACATGTGCCGAATAGTACGCTTCTAACATTTTAATTTGCCTTTTCTATATGTGAACAATATAAAATATTACACCAAAACGAACTTGAAAACATTGTGACGTCAGTGAGAAGACACTGCATGTATATACTGTAACACTAACTCATTTTTACTCAAACACTGCCTATAGGGTGCAGCCGTCATTCGATCTCCATGTCTACACCATCCCATCACTCACCCGCTCACAGTGAACGTTGAAGTTTGTAATTCTACAAGCAAAGGAAATAATTATGTAAGCAGTGATTCAATTGAGTTCACCTACTTGCCTCTGGAGAAGCCTCCAAGCGTCATTCCATCTGCACTTGATATCCTTCCCGAAAATCTGGAGCTCTCTGAACTAATCGATGCAATGTCGCAGTATATGCCTGAATCCAACGACCAAACCGCAGAGTTCAGTAACGAAAACGAAGGTGAGTAATAGTTTCACAATTTAGCTCTGATGTCCGTATAACGACATGTGTCGTTACACTCGTTGTTGGAGGTTTTCTTTTACAATGCTTTGTATATACCTTAATTAAACAAAGTAATTTTTTACTTGAAAATCTAGCTAATAGTAAATTGCGTTATTTATTTAGAATGGGAACAGATTTTATCAGCCATTGAGCAACTTCATCGGAACGGCAGCATCACAGCGAACCAGTTTGAGGTATATAATTCGTAACTATTCCAAAATTACCTTTTCCCAAAACCTTATTCAAAAAATTACTACAATTTATTATTCGTTTCTATATGAATTAGCCCTCACGAAATTTGCACTTGATAACGAGGTTAATGGGGCTTTATGTGATATATCTCATTTTCTTTATCTTCGAACTGCTTTAAAACCAACCTAAAATATACCTAGTTATAATAATACATTACAAGAACTATACAGTTACCGTCGAACTCTTTCTTGTTTTTGCCCATTGCATTATAATTTGATCAAAGATAAAAAGATACAATTATCTTTTTTTTCTCATGTACATAACCTTCCAACAACAAAAACCCTACGTCACGAGGCTGACGATTTCCTCCGTTTTTGGTTTATGAATTATTAATAATTTCAGAATGTTATTACTTTTTTTGCCTTCCCGCTTTGACCTCAGTTGTACTAGTATAAAGCAACGACAAATGATTTACATTCGATTTTCTCTTTATTAGGAACTTAAAAGTCTCGTGATCCTCCAAGACACCATCCTCCTCCAAGCGTTTCGCTCGACGAGTTGTTCCTTCTCAGAACATGATTTCCTTGTCGTGTTTTGTCAGTACCTCGCCGGTTTGTCTTGTCCTTCACGATAATACCACCACCATATTTGTTTTACTTTTAAATTGAGTTGTTGAACAACGTTTATGTAAATTATTATACATGATATCAACGATATGTAATTAAAATAAATTTATATATATATGCATGTAATTTATTTAACTGAAGGCTCAACTGAAGGTTTTAAACCAACCTACCTTTTGGAAGCGTTTTTGTAGATAACACGAATTTTGAGAGCATTTTGACCATTCAGACTTTTTGGAAAATACTTAAAGGGGCAGTAAGACGCAAAAATCATTTATCCAAATTTCGGCTTTATCTTGAAGTGCATTCGCAATAAGCAAGAATAGCGGTCTTACTTTGTCAATGTCTTATCTTGTTCCAGAGATATTTAAGTTTTTAAAAGCTGCAAATGAGATACCTGATGACGTCATATACTCACTCAAATTCTAAAAATGAGGAATATCTTTGGAGATAGCGGCTAGATTGTGCTGGAAAAACGTCCCAGGAATGAATGGTACACTGTGTATAGTTAATGCTTTGCACATTTAGGGTTTACATCAATTTAGGGATTTCCTTTAGTTTAAATTAAGGAGTAGATGACGTCATAAGTCATTTGCACCTTTCAAAAACTTGAATATCTCTGGAACAACTAAGTAAGAACGCTATTCTTCCTCATTTTTTGAGTACTAATAGATAAAATAAAAATTGGTCTTAAAGGGTTAAAAAACATTTTGGCAGTGATATTATTCTTGCTACGTTTTGTCAGCTTTCCTGTAGTTAACAAATGTCACCAGCAACGTACGTATAATCTCCGGTCATGGATAACGCTATGCCATGTGCACTGCAACTTGTTCAGTTGTTGGTCGTAAGCCTTCAATTGGGCCCAGTAATCCTAAACATGTTATCGCACTCGTTTCTTGCTTATGTGTTTTCGTGTTGCCTGAGGCTCTGCAGTAGATCCTGTCTTATCTGTAGACTAGTAAGCGTAATTATGTGAACTAAGTTCATAGCAAGTAATATAAGTCTGTACATATACCATATAATTTATTAGAAGCACAAAGTGCATCTTGTGTAGTCGATCTTTCTCCTTTAATAAATAAATCTATAAATCTTTCATAGTCTACATAGTGTCATAGATTTTTCTTCCGTACCGGAAAAGATGGCGGCTTTACATTTAACCTTTTATACTTTGCGAACTTCAACCCGTTGAAATGACAGAAACATTCAGCGGGGCAGCCGTGTTTCCTTTGGTAACATTACTATGTTGAGATCATAGAGATCATATATATAAGACTAGAGGGGGCATTGGGGCCTGATTTCAGATATCCGCGGGGAACCCAATTGAAGGTTGCTATATGGATAAATTGGGGGGCAAATTAACAAAGCCCGGATGAAACGTCTTGGTTCCAGACCATTTTATTACACTTCGAGATCCTCGGTTTTGTTCTGTACTTGATTTTTTTAAATGAACCTTTATTTTTCCTGATGCATTTATTATTAAAGCAGACTGTCAGTAAGTTTTACTAGGACTACGACGTAGATTTGTAACCCAAATGGATCGTCTTTTTCCGCTTCCGAAAAAGGAAATCACAAACGGAAAACAGAAGAGAATGTGAATGAGAATGTTTTTCAAGAGAATGATTAAAAGTAACGTTTGAAATATTGAAAATACCTTTATCCAAAGAGTTAACTTTTGGTTTATATAATTTGAAATTGTGTTTTAACTGTATCTTAATTTGATACGAGCACGAGTAAAATAATTTCCAGCATATGTATTTTTCTTTTTTAGGCCTCAGTTAGCCTCCTCCGCAGGCAACTCTCGGGGGATTGGGGCGAGAAAAAAATCGCAATTTCGCAATTTTTTTGATAGGGGTATCTAGTACGTATTCCTTATAAGGAAGCGCAAATAGAAAGCATTGACGAGCAAATAGAGTGAATTAACGAGCAAATAGCTGACAAGTTCAAACCTCGTACCAGCCTCCTTGTTAATTGGTCCTAACCCTTTGGCAAACGTTTTCTTGAGAAATAAACCACCCCCAAAGCTATAGAATATATCAAAGGAAAGTTAAATTATCTATTTACAACATACGTACAGCTTTATCCCGGTAGCTAACTTAGTTCTCTTTAAAAGTGCGGATAATCGAACATGCCAAAATATAATTTTCCTAATACGGATACCATCTTGTAAACAAAAACACGGCTGTCTTCGACGAACGTTTTCTTGAGAAATAATCAACTCCCAAAGCTACAATATATATTAAAACAAAGATAAATTATCTGTTTACAATATGCGTGCAGCTTATCCTTCTGGCAAACGTAGTTTTCTTAAAAAGAGTGGATAATCGAACATATCGTAACGTGTTAACAATCCCACATCCAGTGGGCTGGTACGAGTGCCATGTATTTGTTCGTTAATGCCTTCTATTTGCTCGTCAATGCCTTCACTTCCTTATATGGAATACGTACTAGAAGTACATATGATTTTTTCCCGTCCCAGTCCACCCGGCCGGAACAACTCGGTTCAGGCGCGCGGTGATGCCTGCGAAGGAGGCTAGGCCTCTAAATTTGATGTCAATGCAATGATTGCTTACCCTGGGTGATGATTGCTCGGATTACTCACTAAAGTTATGTGCATCTGACTGACCTGAGTTCATGTGTTGGATTATTTCATGTTGCAAGCATTGTAAACCTAAAATATCAATCTTGTTTATAATAAATGCTTTTCCTGTTTAGTTGTTTGACGTAAAACTTAGTACATGTACCTTTATTTAGTTTTGTAAACACAAATGTTTGCTGTGATTTATATGGGACTAAAATGAAAACCCAGAATATGTACATGCAAAACTTTCCTTTTAGGTTTAGCTATATCTGATTTATTCCTCTCTCAAAAACTGTTATTTTTACAGATGCTTTACCTTATTAAAACAAGACGCCCGCTAGGCGTTAACTCGGGCTAATTAATTAGTGGACAAGTTAGGGACATATGGTGCGCATATTGCTTGGGTTGGGCGGCTTGCGGGGCGTATGGGTAATGCAATGGCCATGTTAGACAGTTTGAATTAGAAAACACGCTCACTTGTCTTAATTTTTTTATTACTTCATGGGCTGTGGCCAAGTCTAGGTTTCCCTGGGTTTTTTGTTTGTCACTATTTTTGGGGTCGAGACTTGGCCCCAGGCCACAGAATAGGATTTGTTGTCTTGCTTGTTTATTACTATTGATATAGTGTTATTTGAATTTTGAAACTTAGCATACTCAAATGTTTCTGGTATATTACCTGCATATTAGTTGAACCCTATAGCCTGGGGGCCTTCGGTTTGTTTACTATTGATGTAGTTTTCTTTGAATTTTTAAACCTAACATACTCGAATGTTTGTAGTGAAAATCCTTGAAAGTTTGTGACTTGGAGACAGAAATTTCGCAACGGTTATCATAGGGTCGTATAGTTTCCAAAGTGAACCGTTCTAACCTTTGTACCTGATGCCAGCTGCGTACCAAGGGGGCCTTTTTAAAATATCATGCAAATGGTCCGCCCTAGCATGGGCCCACGGCTATGCACATCACTGATGTTTATAAGCATTACCATGTTAAATTCAAGTCCAAAAGTTCAGTTGAAATATTATATATTCACATCTATTGATCTTAGAGACCAATTGACAATAATTGGTCTTTTGGGGAAGTAATATAAAAATTTGACATGACTATTTGTCTATGATCAATGACAATAACCATGTGATAGTTTTGCTGCCAATTTCTTACTATTTATAATGAAAAACAGAAACAAGTGTACAGTTTTTTTTTGCCCACATTTATATGCTCAAAAAACTTGCCAACTTCAAGTAATTGTTTTTCTTAGTACCCATATATTATTGAGAACAATCTAGCTTTGACAGTAATGATATACAGAGTTACTATTGATGTTGTCTTTTATATATTTTTATCTATTAATGTTGTCTTTTATACACTGCTATTTTGTAACTCTAATAAACATAATAAAACCAACAAACTCTAAAATCAATTAAACAAATTTCTTAATATCAACCACACCATATTACAGAAGAGGAATTATAGTCTGCCTTATATCTGGGCCTTCTTCTTAAAACCAACAAAACTCCAAAACCTAAAGCAAAAAAACAACAACTAATGTTGCAATAGCAAAAAAGGAGTCAGTCTTCCTTTGTCTTTTTAGTTGGTACTTCTCCTTCTTGTACTGAGACACTGCCATCTAGTGGTGGGAAAAACCCATCATTGTCTGCATCATCCAGTACTGATGACAGAATATCGTCAACTTCGGCTGAGATGGGAGAGGCAAATTCGACAAGTTTTCTGCACAAATCCAACCTCATGGAAAATTTGCTGTTGAGGACAGATATGACATCTGCTTGCATAACTTTAAGTTGGGGACTTGACCACTTGAACAAATGCTGAATAACCTGTATTTGGACGAACAAAGAATAGTGTAAACATTTAAGTATTTATCCTAACCTAAAACCACCCAATATTGTGTCTTTGTAGTAGGACTGAACACCTATAATACCGAAATTTTTTTTCATAAAAAAGGCTGAAAATTTGGTGACACAAATCATGCTGATTACCCTTCAGAAATGTTGAAAATAACAACTAACAACTAAAATTTAACCCATTAACGTCCAACACCTTTCCCTTTATGAGTAAAATCGTCTGGCGTTATACAGAGTATAGTTGGGCGCATTGCAGGCCAAAGGGTTAAAGACTGAATTTAGGGCAGAAATACTTACACTGGTGTTAGCTTTAAACCACCTATTATCCTCCAGTAGGATCATGCAGCTGTTATTCAAAGTTGCACGTTCTATCAGGAACATGGTTGAGCAGGTTGGGCACGTTATGAGATTGCCTTCTACTGAGTCGGGACTAATGGTTTTTCTGCAGCTGAGGCAGGAAAGTGTGCATTGGAACTCTTTCACAGCACGAATGGAAGTGTTCAGAGACACCACATTGCTAGGTCGAGATAGTTGCCTTTTGACATTTCTAACCGCCACGTTGGGCATTTGGTCGTCTACTTTGGTTATGGCAGTTTCAAAAGTCGTTGTCAAAGTGAATAGGTTGTTAAACTTCGAGACTACGACATTTTCCAGAGAGAGGACATCCCCTTCATTAAAAATGACGCTTTCTGCTCTTTCTCGCCACAAAACGAGTTCAATATGTCCCGTGCTGTCCGCAAGGGAAACACTTCGTCTTAATTTGTTGTTTGGGAAGAAACCCACTTCACAGGGTTCCTCGATACTCATCACCTTCGCCTTTAATTTCAAAAACTTTTGGCTTTTAATAGCTTCCCCTCTCAGTATTTCTGATATACTGAATACTTTTTCTTCTATCTTCAGCTGTGGGACATCAGCTGTTATTTTCGTATCCTGATCGATCAACAATTCTGCGAAATTGCTTTGTCCATACGACTTTTTCAATTTGAACGATTCGATAGCATAGATTTTGTTCACATCAAACCGAGAAAACAATTCTTCCTGGAAACAGACAGCTCTCAGCGACGAATCAGGACTCTCGTCAGACAGATTTAGTGAGAACATATTAGAGCCAGTTCTAGTGGGCTTCAAAGGACTTTTATTCAGTACTGCGCACGTTAATTTCTTGGTTATTTTACGTGGGGACTTTGGCACCGGTTCCGATTTCAATTCTTCTATCGTTGTGGTCGTTTCCGTTGATTTTGAGGCCATCCTATAGTGCTTTTGACGCCGATTGTGTCCTTGAAAATTTGAATATGCAAATGTAGCCTACGTGAATTGAAATTTGAAAAAAACACAGACTATGACCAGCGTCGTTAATCGTGTTCTGTGACGTGCTACTATAAGGAATTTATATAGTAGATCATGATTGGTCGTGACCAATTATTTACCACGAAGACAGTTTGTCAGCCGCCTCAACGTATTCTTTATAAACGAGACTATTAAAGAGTTTGCTAATACTTTCAAAGGATGACTGTTTATAGTCGGCATAATTTTGGTTCGAGGATGATCATGCGGGAATCGAATTGTTAATCATACGATATTTCCAGGTAGCCGTCGATTCTGATTTGTAATTGCCATGGCAACTCCACATGAAAATTCTTTATAAAAGAGAGATGTACGAATGGCAAAACATATGTGACCTTTGTTGACAGTCGCTTGGTTTGATAATGGCAATTATGTTACAATCACAATGCATTCCATCGATCCAAGGTCGTTAAAGCAAAGTTATTTTGGTGGATATTGGAATAACGGTAATTTCTTCAACTTTGGCTGCATGAAATGACAGTTGTTCAATTTGATAATGGCAATGTTACAATCATAATGCGTTCCATCGATTCAAGCATGTCGTTAAAGCAAAGTTATTTTGGTGGATATTGGAATAACGGTAATTTCTTTGACTGCATGAATGGCGAGACTTGAAAATCCATTGAGTTTGTAATCATGATGATATTTTGGCCCAGGCTAGTGATGGGAATAATATGGCCAGTGAAGTTGTCTCTAATGCCTTTAGCACTTTACTCCACACTCCAGTGTTAATTTGTCTGCTCTTTCATTATACGATACCAGTTGCATGTCAAAGTCATTTAATACCAGAGTAATATCTTGGTACAAATCCAACTGTGTGGTCGTAGAGGCCGTTTACTTCAGATGCCAGTGTTAATTGGGTTTGCTGTTTCATTAACATTCTAACAGATCTTTAGTTTTGTCTGAAAATTTGAAATATGAAACAGAGAGAAAATAAGTGAGTTAAAAAGAAATTAAGCTATATGCATGCATAGGAACTTTGCAATATTGAAGAACAATTACATAGAGATTCAATACATTTTTTACTTACATTAATTTGTTGTCCCATGGTTCTGGTTGTCCAGGACAAGGTGTTCTAAGTCCTTTTCAGGACAGAGGCACTGAGCATAGGTGCACCATCCCAGGGGTGGGCCATTAGAAATCTTTGGGAGGGGTGAAAAATGTTTCTAAGCATGATTTTTTTCATCCTATGAAAGCTCTGCAGGATTTGTTTTTGGACAATAAAGGGGTCACAGAAATTGTCACCCGCTCCCTGCAAGATTTCCAATGGCGCACCCTTTAATATATTAAATATGGTTTGTGAATGTACAATGTAGATGCATCAACGTCTGAGGAAACTATGTACAATAGGTGTAAGATAAACTTGCTTGATAACAATTGCCAGAAAGAATTGCCGGATATAAACTACATGTAATTAATAATTAATATAATATAATATTTCAATTAATATTCCCTAGTTGCAATATTGTACTACGATTTTGATAGCATCGTGATCAGAATAATACACATTGACTACATAATTGTCAATTATTTGAAATACTGTGGATCTAACATACACATGGTCTAATAAGCTACCAGAAGATATAAACGTAGGTTTTGTTACAATCTGAGTGTAATTGAGAGATTCCATTAAATATTTTAGTGGTTGAATTTGATTGTCATTCAAGTAATTAATATTAAAGTCACCAATAATCATGTCAATTGTATAACTATTAAAGATATATCCCAAACAATCTACATATTGTAGGATGTTGGAGGCTTGCTTTCGATACAACAAAAGAAAAGTTCTTTTTTCTTGGGATTGACTATTAACCACATCAAATTTTAGTGCATTTAGTGAAGGGAAATATTCATAGTGTTTGATTTCTACAGTATTTCTAGTGCAAAGTGCCATACTTGAATATTTATCAGTATCATGGTCTTGACGGTAGAGTTTGAAAGGACTGAGATTATTTAAAATTTCATTGTCAAAATCCTGAGGTAGTAGTTGGGTTTCAGTAAGAGCTATGATGTCACTATTGAAAACTCTTGAATCAAATTTAATATCGATACTATGTTTTTTGAGAGATCTTATATTTATAAGTGATATGGTTAAAACATTGAAATTGTCTTGGAGTACAGTTGTTAAATGTGGTACCATACATTCATTTCGTAGTCTTTGGTATTCTTCAAGAACTTTAGGATTTGCTTTAACATGTTTACTCTCAATTTGTCCTAAAATATAGAGACCTTGTAAAGAAGTTGCACGGCTTAAGGCAACATAAATTTGTCCATAGTTAAATGCTCTCTGTTTTATTAAGTCAGAACTGATTACAACTTTTTCAAGTGTTAGTCCTTGAACTTTATGTACAGTACATGCCCAAGCAAGTGTAACAGGGAATTGTACTCTCTGTATTTCTGGGGAAGATGCTTTACCTGGTCTTATTTTGATCTTTGCTAATACAGGTTCAATGGGAACTACTTTGTTTTTTCTTGCAAAAGGGCTTCCACAAGTGTTAGTTAAGTCTTTACCAGCATTTGGGTCATCAAATTTGACATAGAGAACAGTTGGTCTTTCAGTATTTTGATTGCCATCAATTTTAAAGACAGTTCCCATTTGTCCATTGATGAGTCTATCTGGAATACTGATATTTGTTGTAAGCATTACTCTAGCACCCTCTTTAATCAGAATTTCATAATCAAGTCCACCTGTTTCAGACCGTCCTCTTGCTAATACTCTATCGATATCTTGTTTCCTTACATTCGTTGGATATTGATCTTTAGCTTTAAGAATAAATAAGGATCCAGAAAGTTCTTCTAGTTTTTCCTTGTTATGTTTGTCAACAGGAGCATTTTCAGCCCAGATATGAATTGCATCTGATGGATAATTAGGGTCAGATGGGGTTATTGATCTTGATTGGATTGTCTGAATGTCATCTTCTGTTTGAGTAGCAGTTCTTATTCTGTTAAGAAGTTCAATAAATGCTTGGTCATTTTTCTGTCTCATGATTTTATCAAGTTCTATCATTTTGAAGACTCTCCATGGGTGGCATAGATTATAAGAATCATTTTTGAAATTGTCAAATACAAATCTTTTACGTATTGGTGGAAGTTGACATAGATCACCTACAACTATAATAGTAATTCCAGCAAATAGCAGAGAACTTGTGGTGCCAAATATTTATTTTAATCTTTGATGGATATGAAGTAAGGTAGTGTTTCCAACCATAGAAATTTCATCTATTATTATTAGCTTTAGGTCAGATAATGATAGTCTTAATTGTGTTTTCTTTTGGTCTGACATTGCAGGTACATTATCACCACAAGCGATAGGAATAGCAAGGCCAGTATTTATTGTTGTTCCATCAATGTTTATTGCAGCAACACCTGTTGGTGCCATGAGAAGAACTGTTGGTAATTCAGGGTTAATAGGAGGATGTCTAAACGTTTTAACTGCTGTGTGGTATATTGTTTTAATCAAGTGACTTTTTCCTGCACCGCCACCACCAGTTAAGAAAAGATAGAGTGGTTCTATTTCAACAGGTCTTAAGCTGTTCATGTTTTTCATTGTATTCCTACACCATGTAAGAAATGTATCATATGCATGACGTTGCTCCATGTTCAAGGACCTCACAGTTTCACGTAATATATCATCAGAGATCTCTGTTGGTCGGGTGTAAGAAGTAATTGCTCCAGTGGTATGCTGATTAGATTGTGTGGGGTCAAGATGTGATGGTAATTGTTTATTAAATGATTCGTGTGGGATCGAGTCATCTTGCACTTCACCTTGCAAATCTGCATTTTTCTTGATCATTAATGGAATCATATGAATGAATATTGCCCTGATTAGATTTTAGTACTTCAAGTGCCTCACTAACAGCATCTGAGTCAGGTTCAAAAATTGCTCTGTTGTGCTCAACAATAGCTTGGACATCAGGTTCATAGAACTTTGATGTATACGTTTGATCTGAAGCCATCAGATTATTTTCATCTCGCCATGGGTAATAGAGCATAAGTAAATGGTGAAAATAAGATTCTGGTTCTTTTCTTTTGCTCGGTGTATGATACCTTAATACGGCCTTAACTTTTCTACATTTCATGTGTTCATTGGTGTTTATTAATTTTATTTTTTTGGGAAGACATTGTGTTGTATCAGTTATTGTACTTTGTGATTCAATCACGTCATCTGTAAGAACATCAGGTTGGGAATCTTTTGTCTCACTACAATCCATTTTATAATCTTTATAGTAATATGCAGCAAATTCTGCCAGACATAAGTTTTCAACAACAGGAACTGATGTCGGTCTAATGCTGTAACGCTGAATTATATTTGACTTAAAGATATCAGTACTATCATCATCTAGTTCATTAAGCTCTTCTTGTGTCTTAGCAACACGCACTCTCTTTTCTGGAAAATCTGTACTAACAAAAACTGTTTTGGGAAATATTTTCCTCAACCAAAGCTCAGGCATTGATCTGTAGACACATTCTTGTGAACTTACTTCCCTTGTGGAGAGAAAAGCAGCCCCAATTTTTTTAGACCATCTCTAATATTCATGTTAGCAGCTTTTGCTTGGACATGCTTATCTATAAACTCTACATAAGCTTCTTTGTTGTCAGCTGTAAGTTTGGGGCAGTCAGAAGTCCATATCAATGCATGTAAGTGAGGAGACCCTCTCATTTGGAATTCAATGCGGAGTGCATAATATATTATTTTACCAATTGGGTTTTTACGGCTAAGGAGAAGTTCAGTGAAAAAGGTTTCAACTCTATGTTGAAAATGCTTCGCAACAACAACAGGATTAAGGTTTAGCATTGAACATCGTTCATTGTAAGACAAAGCTTCAATCTGCTCTTCAGTTATGTTTTTTCCTTGTGTTTTAGATATAATCTGAAACAGCTCAGACCATCTCAGATCAGCACATGATAATGTCATAAACCATGTTGGAATCCCAAGTTGTTTTACCATGGCTACTACTTCATACATGAATTTTTGCCAGTACGGTGGTGTGCCTGGAATTTGCCTTAAAAATAAATATGCCTGATCTTGACAAATTAAACCTTTTAATTTATTTACATCTGATTTTATTTGTGATGCAGTAACACATTGTCCTTGTATCTTTTTTAAGGCTATATTAATACTATCAGATACCTTTTTTTGTTCTGTTATAAATTGTGCAAAGAAAAGATATTCTGGATTCATTCCAAACCTTCCACTATAATGTAAAAGTCGAGCATTAAAGTACTTTACTGGTGACAATTTAATCATTCTATCATCTGTGTAGCCAAATTGTCCTTTTGGAAACAATGCTGGAAATGCAAGCTCTTCACATTTTTTGTCAGTCATTATTGATACAGGATGTCGATTTTCTCCAGGTGCAATATTGTACACTTCATTCCCTAATGAACAACCTTTATTATTTTGTGTTGCAACAGGATAATCTGGTAATACAGACTGCAAACAGGTCTCATTAGTTGCTTGTCTATACTCGTTCAATGGGTCATCTATTTCTTCAGTATCCTCATTATTGCTTAATATGTCTTGCTCGCAGGTATCGGTTGAAGAATTTTCATTTTTATCAAAATTTGTGCCCAAAGCATCCTCATCTCCTAAATTTTGAAGATTTGCACTGATATTGTTTATATCAATTGTTATATTATTATACAATGGATTATTTAACTTTAGCCAGTTAAGAGCATCAAGTATGAACTGTGGGCGCACTGCTTGAAAATACATATGACCTCTGAATTCAAGTTTACGTTTAAGTTTCAGCATTATTATACCTGATCTTTCAGGTGGCCGTGGTAAAACCTTACATGTCTGATCACATTCAACAGGCACATTACATATGGCTCCCTTGATTTTTCTTTGCTGTCCTTTTGGCATCACTATTATCTTTTCAAAAACTATTCGCTGTGCAATAAGAATTTGCTCAAGTTTTTCTAAAGATGAAAGTTCAGCTGGTATTTTGTCAACATACATGTTGTTATATATTGCCTGGCAGGGTATTTTGCCTTTTAATATCTTTGAATGACAGGTTTTACAAATGTATTCTTTATCATCAAATGACTTTACATTAGTGAAGAGAGCGTCATTGGCATTAGTGTATTTATATTTTTGTAATAGTATGACTGATTTTCTGTAGAGTAATCGGTTGCAAACAGAACATATATAATAAGGACCTTCTTTTATTTTATTTTGGAACCTAGAAATACAATTGTCCAAATCATGCAACAAGGGGTTGTTTTTCTTTGTTGTTCTACTGGTAGCTATTGTTTGAATGAGTTCTTTCTTTTTCATAGGATTCATTGATTTATATTTTTCTGAATTTGTTTCAAGGAGCTCTTTCTTTTTCATAGAATCCATTGATTTATATTTTTCTGAATTTGTTTCAAGGTACTCTTTCTTTTTCACAGGAACCATTGATTTATATTTTTCTGAATATGTTTCAAGGAGCTCTTTCTTTTTCATAGGATTCATTGATTTATATTTTTCTGAATTTGTTTCAAGGAGCTCTTTCTTTTTCATAGGATTCATCGATTTATATTTTTCTGAATTTGTTTCAAGAAGCTCTTTCTTTTTCATAGGAACCATCGATTTATATTTTTCTGAATATGTTTCAAGGAACTCTTTCTTTTTCATAGGATCCATTGATTTATATTTTTCTGAATTTGTTTCAAGAAGCTCTTTCTTTTTCATAGGATTCATTGATTTATATTTTTTTGAATTTGTTTCAAGGAACTCTTTCTTTTTCATAGCATCCATTGATTTATATTTTTCTGAAGTTGTTTCAAGAAGCTCTTTCTTTTTCATAGGATCTGTTGATTTATATTTTTCTGAATTTGTTTCAAGGAGCTCTTTCTTTTTCATAGGATTCATTGATTTATATTTTCTGAATTTGTTTCAAGGAGCTCTTTCTTTTTCATAGGATTCATCGATTTATATTTTTCTGAATTTGTTTCAAGAAGCTCTTTCTTTTTCATAGGAACCATCGATTTATATTTTTCTGAATATGTTTCAAGGAACTCTTTCTTTTTCATAGGATCCATTGATTTATATTTTTCTGAATTTGTTTCAAGAAGCTCTTTCTTTTTCATAGGATTCATTGATTTATATTTTTTTGAATTTGTTTCAAGGAACTCTTTCTTTTTCATAGCATCCATTGATTTATATTTTTCTGAAGTTGTTTCAAGAAGCTCTTTCTTTTTCATAGGATCTGTTGATTTATATTTTTCTGAATTTGTTTCAAGGAGCTCTTTCTTTTTCATAGGATTCATTGATTTATATTTTTCTGAATTTGTTTCAAGGAGCTCTTTCTTTTTCATAGGATTCATCGATTTATATTTTTCTGAATTTGTTTCAAGAAGCTCTTTCTTTTTCATAGGAACCATCGATTTATATTTTTCTGAATATGTTTCAAGGAACTCTTTCTTTTTCATAGGATCCATTGATTTATATTTTTCTGAATTTGTTTCAAGAAGCTCTTTCTTTTTCATAGGATTCATTGATTTATATTTTTTTGAATTTGTTTCAAGGAACTCTTTCTTTTTCATAGCATCCATTGATTTATATTTTTCTGAAGTTGTTTCAAGAAGCTCTTTCTTTTTCATAGGATCTGTTGATTTATATTTTTCTGAATTTGTTTCAAGGAGCTCTTTCTTTTTCACAGGGTCCATTGATTTGTAGTATAACGCAGATTTCTCTGACCTCTTTTTTTTCATAACAGGTTCCAAATTTGCATACCATTTACATTTGTTCTCTTTACGTCTGTCAGCTAATAAGCTTTTTTGTGTGGTAGACTTATGCTTTCTTATGACTTTTTGCCTTTCTGATTTTGTTAATGGACATGAACACGAGATAAATTGAATGTTGTATTGTATTTCTTCACATTTAAATTTTTGTGTAACAATATTGCAAAATTTATTAATAATAGAAGAAGAATCAGTAAATTTTTCAAATAAATTAATTGTTTGCCTTTCATCGGATGCGACTAAAAAATATTTTGTTGTTTTTTGTTTTGTATTGTCCACATGTTGAAAAATGCAACTTAGACAATAGGTTGAAAGCCAAAGCAAAAATCCTGAATTTTCTGTAGTGTTGTCCAAAATTAACTTCTCAAGGGCATATTTACTAAAAACAGAATTAGAAGACAATGTACCCTGGTGTCTTGCATTAAATACTACATCAACATCAGCACCACATATATTTATGTGTGGCATATAATCAGTTGTAAACTCTTTTTCATCATTCAAGGTTTCCTGGTAACACAACTTGGCATGCTCTGCAATAGCACTCAATGTAAGATCATTCCAGTAATTACATGCAGTAATAGTAGAAAAGCAGACAGAATAGAAGCACATTATTATACAACATTGTCCATAAGAATTAAAATTGTCATTAAATGTCTCATCACATGCTGAAGAACAGGAACTTAAGTTTGATTCAGATGTGTTGGTATGTATATTATTTGTAATTTGTGTCAATTGTGCAACAGTAATTTTAACACCTTTGAGCTCAAATAAAACATCAGGTTTGTGTAAGGTTTTGAAGTATTCAATTAAGTTATTGATTGAATTTACTTCTAATAATACACATGTGCCACGACCATCGGCCATACCAAATGAATCTCTAGCATGAGAATCAAATATTTTTAGTACATTGTACGAAGTTGTATAAATAGCTACGGTACTACATCCAATTGTTAACAGAAATGAAATATAACCTTCTTGTATCAAAGTTTGTAAAGCACAATCTAAGGGCATGACATATGGTATGTTTTCATTCAAAGTAGTATTATGCAAACTACCACTGTAACTTTCAGTGAACTCAAGTTGATAAGTTGTGTTTAGCACTGTGACCATTGTAGGCAATTCTGTCAGTAATAAATAAGATTGCCTTGACAATCTTGATAATGCAGAATATAATTCATTGCCAACGTTCATAATTTGAACCAGGTGCTCTGGGTGACTTATTGTGTAAGTTACTGACTTGTTTCTGAAGTTATGTATCAAAGCACACAAACTCATGGCTACACACTGCTGTCCTGCATTAGGACCAAATACATGAACATTACCTTGACTATAAGGTGCCTGAATAGTTTTACTGGGGTCAATAAAAGTAGGACCAGGATTTTTCTCAATGTCTGTACTAAGATTAAACGTGCAGAAATTGATTCTGTGGTTTAAGTTCTTGTAAGTACAAGTTGCTGCTTCAGAATTATTTTGATCTAATGGTTTTGTACATGACTTGTATCTCTTTTTATTATTTTTAAAATAAGATGCAGAAGTTTTCAATGAAGCAGTTCTTGTTCTACGTCGATTTGAAGCTTTCTGTAGACATTTTGTTTGTTTTATAGTTTGGGGTAAATACCTTACTTGATCATTTACAAGCCTTTTACGTTCACGGCTAAATGCATAAAGAAAACAATGAATTCGAGAAGACCTGGGTACATTTCTTTTAATGTGCTTTTTAACCAGTTTACGTAATTTTCTGCTTTTTTTCAAAAGGCGAGAAAGTTTTTTACCTGGGATTCTGCTAGGCTCTCGATCACGTCGACTAACATGGCGCTTGTACTTTACTTCAATCGCAATAAATTTATCGTAACGAGATCTACATTCCTTTGTAATAACTTTTACAGATAGCTGGGAACATTTTTGGTTCTCAAGTGAAATAGGGTTATCCGATTGGAACGTGCTTTCCGATTTATTACACAAAACCTGGACAGTTGGTTGGCCGAGTTGACTGTAATTAAGCGATAATATAATATACACACTTGATGAAAATATAAAGTTAAACTCTTTAATCGCATCGACTATATTTTGCCTGACATTCGTAACACAATAAACAAATATACGTCTGGTAAAAATAAAAAAAATCACAAGTATTACAGTTACCTCAACACATTTAATGTATTGCCATACAGCATTCATATATCGAGTCTCTTCGTTTGGCAGTGCCACTTGCAAGTTCACTTCGTCAACATTCTTTGTGCTTCTATTTACAGCATTTGAGCAATCACAGTTTTCATATAACATTGTTTTCAACATAATATTCGTGTTTGGTTTAGTACGTTTGGCATTCATATAGATAGTTTTGGCATACATTTGTAACTTGGCATTCATTTGTAACTTGGCATACATTTGTAACTTGGCATTCATTTGTAACTTGGCATTCATTTGTAACTTGGCATACATTGTAAGTTCATTGAGATCACAGACCAACCCGGTTCGAAATCGCTCGTCATCTTTTAGTGCAGGTCTACTGTGATCGGCGTGTGTATTTGTAAGCATTATGAGCGTATATAAAACCACGATACTTGCCAGCGACATCTTGTTCAAACAACCAACGGAAAGCAGCGACGAAGAAAACACGCGTGAATATTAAATATATGCAGTAGTTTCAGTTTCGCAAAGGTGAAAAGCCTGGGTACGAGGCAAAAAAGTTTTGGGGATCACTTGACTGCGCATGTGTAGTAATCCCACATTCATAGTCTCGCTCACTAGTCTACAAATTTAGTCAACAATGATGCAATAATTGCCATTTCGCGACGACGACAAAATAATAATAATAAAAATAATAAAAATAATAAACAGAGCCCTTTTTAAGACTCGTGCTCTCCCCCCCAGGGGGGGGAGGCCCGAGTAATTACATCTCATTGTCTTAATACATGTTTGTGATAAATAATATACTGTACGTTATATACATTTATTTTTACCAGAAATAATTCAATCAATTGTAATTTTGAATTTCAAAGTCTTGGTAACATAGTCTTTTATTTGAGAAACCATGGTCATTTTCCTTTTATAAAAAGCTCTCGCTAAACTTTAACTCTGGTTTTGCGTTTTATACCGCACAATATAAGATAAAATCTACAAGGTGTGGATATCTTTACCACTGAAGTGACTTCAGTGGTAAAGATATCCATCCACACCTAATATATAGCGAAGTGTATTTAAATTTCTGTCGTTTCTGTTTTAATTCACGCAACAAGAACAAAGCTGGAAATAACAAGCAAGAAAATATACGCTCAAAAAGGCACAATTTATCCAAAATTATATTACGTTCAGAGTTCTGAAAACAAACAATTTCACAGCAAGCCGACGAAGAATAAACATACTGTATATACATATTAATAAAAAACGTCTTGCTGGTGACTTGAGCTAAAACGAAGTACACCATATTTAAGAAAACAAGAGATTTTCACCTTTGTTGATATGGACCGAGGTTCTCGAAGTGAATAAAAAGGTCTGGAACCAAGACGTTTCATCCGGGCTTTGTTCATTTGCCCCCCAATTTATCCAAGATGGCAGCCTTCAATTGGTTCCCCAAAACAGGCCCCAATGCCCCCTCTAGTCTTATAATATATATATGATCTCTATGGTTGAGATGACGTCGGTATCCATGTTTGTTCGCATTTACCCATAATTATTGCGGCCATAACAAAAGAAAAACAGCTAATTTGCAATTTGTGAGTCAAATTTGGCTTGTTTGTCCGCATTTTGAGCTATTAATAGCAACCGCTTAAAGGTGCCGTCCAGTACGTTCTGCGCATGTCTACGTTTCTGTTTACATCGTTTGTTTCCATTGCATTATAAACATTGAACATGAAGTATTGCGGATTTTTTTCACACGCTTGAGCTTTTCCGCCTAAAAAGCGTGTTATAAGAAGCTGTTCTGTTCCTAAATGTGGATAATATATCAAACTACCACTCGTGCTTTCGCCACCTTTAACGAATACTCGCTTTTGAACTGTCGCAAATCTATTCCGTTAAAGTTTGTTTACATGTGGGGTCCCCAACGTTTGAAATATCACACATGCGCCAGAACGGACTGGACTGCACCTTTAATGGTAAGCTATTTATTTTATTACTCGAAGTTAAAATTTATACTGCCCGAATTCGGAAAGCGCAGACATTTAAATTTTGCGAACGAGATGCGTAATGAGGAAAATGAGGAGGAACGAGCCAGAACTAATCGTGTTTGACGAGTTATAGGTTGTATAATTTGGTTACACAGAGGCATGCCATTTCCTATTTGTTAAATATTAAAACAATATTAAAATCAAGTAGGAGGGCGTCAACTGGAGCTTCTCGCAGAAGTAAGATTTGGGAGTCACGTTTGACTCATCTAACTTTCAAAGCGCAAATTATTAAAATATGTCGTTCAGCGTCTCAATCCATTCATTACTTTGGCAAAATAAGAACATTTCTAACACAAAAAGATTACTGAGCGTTTGGTACATGCTTTTATTTCATCGAATCCTAATTACTGTAATGGCATGTTACATGGCCTTCCCTCCTGTGACCTGCAAAAACTTCAAAGAATCCAAAACACAGCCGCTAGGCTAGTTACACCTGTAGTATAAAGTAAAAGTCAATACCTCACAGTATCTAGACATTGTAATGAATGGTTTTAATGAATTGTCGCTGCATATTTTTTGAATGTCAATCCTGGCGTGTTTACGTCATTATTTCTGGATTAAAATTAGTTCTTTCCCGGCCAAAGCAACCGCGCCCGCGAGGTTGTTATTTCAGTTATATTTGCAAATGATTCAAAACATGGAGACGGAGCTAAATCACGGTGATCAAATAAGGTTTCCGCGGAAAGACTGAAAACTAGTTGTTCCATTGGGTTAGGCCTAATACTTTGACTTCAATAAACCCACCACTTATTTTTGCAATTTTGCACAATATCACAACTGCCTTGGATTTCGAGGCAGCACTTCCCTTGCGATAGTAACTTCTATTATTATATGACTATTTTCGCGAGCGGTCCGGAACGTGAAATCCGGCAATTTGATTGGTTCCTGAGCGGTCCGGAATCTGCCGTTCCGGACCGCAGTGAAAATTTTATAAACAAAATGAAAGTCATGTCATTATACGCAACAAGATGGATAATAATTTCAGAACTACTCATTGTTGAAATATATCGTGCAGGTATGTTGTTAGAAATTTTATAAGCTTTCATTTGATGTATAGCTCAGGTTGCCGCGTTATGTGAAACTTTTTAAAATGTCCAAAACGTTCGCAACATTGTTCGTGATAAATAACTTTACTTCTCGCAGGTAATATAGAATTTCATCTGGGTTTTTTTCAACTATACTTAACGCACAACCTTGAATAATACCGGGTGACCCAAAAAAAAGTACTCCGGTTTGATTCATAATAACTTCTAAACAAGTGAAGCTATTAAACTGAAATAACTTTCATTAGATAGAGGGAAGACTAGTTTAGATTTTGATATATTACAGTTGTATTTTACTTACAAATTCACGGAGATATTAATGTTCAAAATAGGTAGCATATTTCTGGATGTGTCTAAAATATGCAAAAAACGCCGTATCAAATTCTTAATGTTGGATGTCTCTGGGGAGTTGCATGTTATGTCTTATGGAGTTATGGAGTTATGGTTTGATTGTGTTTCATTCTGAGTTTATTCTGAACATGAACAAATTTGGAATGTACCACATGATCAGCAACCGTAGAATTTAGAAGAGCTTCGCAGCATGCCGTAATCTAGAACAACGAATGATGCATGACTCCTTCGACGCAATGGTGTCACGGGCTAGGCAGTGCATTCGTGCTAGAGGACACGCGATTCCGAACGAATAAATCTTGCTTGTATTTTGTAAATAATAATACTTCGTTTCATAATAAACAATTTGTCAAGTGTCATTTATTTACTGCTAATAGTGCGTGTTTCAGTTGAGCAAAGCTTGATTAATATTTGATACGGCGTTTTTTGCATATTTTAGACACATCCAGAAATATGCTACCGAGTTTGAAAATTAATATCTCCGTGAATTTTTAAGTAAAATACAACTGTCATATTTCAAAATCTAAGTTAGTCTTCCCTCTATCTAATGAAAGTTATTTCAGTTTAATAGCTTCACTCGTTTAGAAGTTATTATGAATCAAACCGGAGTACTTTTTTTTGGGTCACCCGGTTGTCAAACAAAAGCAAATGAAAAATGCTATTCGAGGTAGAAATTTTAGGAATCTAGCGAAACGGAAAGTACTTTAAAAATTGGAAAACATCTGCCATTTTGGTTTAGTTCGCAAGAAAAATGGTGGCGAATACGAGCCTAACACTGTAGAGTTTTCACAGAACGTTCACAACATTTGTGGTCATATAATAAACTACTTATTGACCTCGCTTGTTTGGTCTGTACTAGTGAAATATCGGACCTCCGTTTTCTACACAGACCTCGGCTCGCTGCGCTCGCTCGGTCCGTACTAAAAACGTCGGTCCGATATTTCACTAGTACAGACCTCACGCTCGGTCAATAAGTAGTAAGTATTAACCCTCATACTAACCTTCTCTACTAACCTCGAACAACTAGTTTTCAGTCTTTCCGCGGCAACCTTATTGCTGCCTGTGTCTCGTGCCCAGACCTCTTTGCGGACCTATGTGCCCACCGTCCATACTTCTAGTACGTATTCCATATAAGGAAGTGACCGACGAGCAAATAGAAGGCATTAACGAGCAAATACATGGCACTCGTACCAGCCCACTGGATGTGGGATTGTTAACACGTTACGATATGTTCGATTATCCGCTCTTTTTAAGAAAACTACATTCGCTAGCAGGATAAGCTGTACGCATATTGTAAAGAGATAATTTATCTTTGTTTTAATATATATTGTAGCTTTGGGAGTTGATTATTTCTCAAGAAAACGTTCGTCGAAGACAGCCGTGTTTTTGTTTACAAGATGGTTCCGTATTAGGAAAATTATATTTTGGGCATGTTCGATTATCCGCGCTTTTAAAGAGAACTAAGTTAGCTACCGGGATAAAGCTGCACGTATGTTGTAAATAGATCATTTAACTTTCCTTTGATATATTCTATAGCTTTGGGGGTGGTTTATTTCTCAAGAAAACGTTTGCCAAAGGGTTAGTACCTTTGTTGTTTTGGGGTCGGTTACAATCCAATTAACAAGGAGGCTGGTACGAGGGTTGAACGTGTCAGCTATCAATCTCGTACCCAGAGCCTGCGATCCCCCTGTCCTGCGGAGGGGAAACGGAGGCTCTGGGGAACTCCGATGAAACTCGTCATTTGATTGGTTGATGCTGAGCTCTCGCACCAGTTTCTTTAGGAGCTAATTGCTCGAGCTCCATATGCATTTTCGAATCGCGGTTTAAAAATAAACAGTTATTTTCAGAACTATGGCTGGTAAAGATTTATTCGATACACCTGCAACACATAATTATACACGACAGACTCAAAATACAATTGAACACATGAAATAAGTTAAAACTTAAAACTATTATTAATATTATTCTCGCTTCGTCGCCAAACAAACATCCATCGTCTGACTCGTCTCGTAATTCTTCGCAGTTTCGCCTCAGAACTTTAAAATTATATTAGAGACTACAAGGTCGATGTAGTTTAGCCAAAGTTCTTGATTGCAACCTGAGCCTACCTGAGCGGCTGAGCCGATCACTGCCGACGGCGACGCGGACATATAAAACACGCTCGTCAATTCTCCGGTTGACGATTTAGCGAAAAGCTAAGAAAGACCATTTGTATCGCAACGCTTTGCCAAGAGCTTTGTAAAACATACTGGGCCATTCTTTATCGGTAAACAAATATTTTTCCTGGTCTTCGAACAAGCTAAACATCGTCGATGACAGTAGCAAATTATAGAGAACTGGGAACCAGAGGACTGGGAACAAAAACCCAATTTTGGGGACTTTTTCATCGGAGTTCCCCAGAGCCTCTGTTTTCTTGGCGCAGGCCAAAAGGAACGCAGGCTCTGGGAACGAGATTGGTCAGCTATTTGCTCGTTAATTCACTCTATTTGCTCGTCAATGCCTTCTATTTGCGCTTCCTTATAAGGAATACGTACTAGATACCCCTATCGCTGATCTATAAAATAGGACTGGGCCGAGCATTCATTGTTCGTCAGGGTCTGCTAAAAATAGAGAGGAGCACATGAAAACAAAAACAGAATACGTGGAGGCTATTTCAGATACCTTGAAGCAGATCCGCCCCAGTACTTTCATTATTTTACACGGCCAATTTGCCTACTCGCAGGCTATGAGGGATATCAAAGATCTACAATTTATATAATTTGTTTCCAAATAGTCTAAGTGGATATTTTATAGATATAAAAACAACTTAAATTTCAAGGTCTTATAATATATACCGCTTCAAGAAAAATGCGTTGCGTGAACAAAGTTGCTATATAAATCCAGACAATCAATAGTAAGGTCCATTTCCCATCTTTTCAAGCGAAGGCCATTGTTCGTGGCTTTCGAGTTTCGTAATATTATATGTACAGCGCAAAATAAAGAAAAACTGGAATACTAAAGTTTAAGAAAAGCAAAGTGAAGCTGATGTAAAACTGCTCCTCGATTTATATTCTGGAATTGTGTAACCATAGTTAATTTAGAATAATGAAAATCGTTTATATGAGTTAAGATAGACAAGCTTGCGCACGAAGCACGTGGTGGTCGTGGACTCTTCTTGTAGATTGTGAATTTCGTTGTTGTTCAGAGCTCGTAATCCCTTACAAGAGCGCTTCTTCTGTTGTGTCGACGTAGCCATAAAATGGATTTTTTTCATGAATAATATGGTGAATATTTACTCGAGTAGGTTCAACGTTCTCTTCCATCCATATATTAACTATGTTCCATCGTCAAATCAGGGCGCCCAGCCTCATTTGAATATGACCGTGTAAAATAATGAAAGTACTGGGGCGGATCTGCTTAAAGGTATCTGAAATAGCCTCCACCCTCTGTCGTTCGAGATATTTGTCACAGTTTTATGACGTTTTGTGACGTAACTCGTAGATGTTCGTTTAATCGCCGGATGCGGAAAGTATCCGAATAAAATGTTCGGAACTCGCCAACAGCAACGTGTTCTGCTTTAGTGCTGAACTTCTAGCTGTATTTTATGGCGCGTTTATAATGTGAAAATTGAATGTGACCATTTAAACGCCATACATCTAATTCGAACAACATTTACTCGAAAGAGCAAGCCTCGCGAAGTTATAAATTTTCCATTCAAGCGGAAATCATGCGGGATGTCACCGTTGTCAAAAACATCGAGGTTATAATGTCTCCTTGAATTCAGACGCTGTCGTTTGTTGCCATGTTCCACTCTAAACCACAACATTTACTCGAATTAAACGAGCAAGCCTCGCTAAGTTATAAATTTGCCATTCAAGCAACACTCTTGCCAAATCGAACTTCACGTTTGTAATATTTCTGAATTGAACGACTTATCTGGCGGTTGAGCGGTCATATTTCAAATCAAACAAACGAACGGGAATACCTTTCTAATATACCCAATGCTCATGTGTATGTTCCGAGGCAGCATTTCACTTCTGATAAGAACTCCTAGTTTTAAAGTGTACCGCTAAAATGCTAAATCACTAATCTAGCTAAATCAAACCCAGAACTTGAGCGACCAATCAATACACGGTTTGGGTGAAAGGATTCATGAAAGGGAAGGGAACAAAAAGAAAGAAAAAGGGAGCAAAAAGAAGGCACCGATCAGGTGAACGCTGAATTGTAATGTTCATACGCGGGCGCAAAATCGCAAAATGGCGGAAAGTGAAGAGCATGGCTCAATTTTTGAGGACAGTGAAATAATAATAATAATAATAATAATTTATTTATATAGCGCTAATTCTACTAGTTATCCAAAAGCGCTTTACAGTATCTACTCTAATCTAACAAGAACTATATTTACATATTAAAATGAAAGTAACAATATAAATTATATATAAATAAATAAATAGAAAGAAAATACACGTTTAAAAAGAAACGTCTTGATAGCAGTTTTAAAAACAGTAATATTGTTCATTGCTCTAATATCTTCAGGCAATTTATTCCATAAAATAGGAGCGTAAACGGAAAAAGCTCGAAGGCCATAAGATTTTAGATTATATTTAGGAATAATTAAGAAGTTCTTATTTGAGGAGCGTAGTGATCTTGAAGGCTTATATGGATGCAGAAGTTCATTTAAATAAAAAGGTCCAGTCCCGTGCATAGCTTTAAAAGTCAGTAGTAATACTTTAAAATCTATTCTTTCGGCGATGGGCAGCCAGTGTATAGTTCTTTAAGGACAGGCATTATATGGTCATATTTGCAACTATATGTCAGAAGGCGCGCAGCGGAATTTTGGACATGTAGCTTCTGAAGCTGTCGCACTGGAAGGCCAGATAGTAAAGAATTACAAAAATCTAACTTGGCAGTAGTAGTAGGGTTTGAGGGGTTCTGGGCCAAACCAAAAAACTGTCCCAGAACCCGCACCCACTGTCCCAGAACCCGCACCCACTTTCGAGGGTGTCCCAGTATCTCCACCCCAGAAGAAAGATAAACAAAACTATTTTAAGTTTTGTTTCTCGCACGTGCTCACCACGTGTTCCAAAAACACTTTCCAAAAACCGTTCGCCACGTGTTCCAAAAATTATTTCCAAGATGGCGGCGTCATTTTCCAAGATGGCGGCTCGGCACGTGTTCTGGGAGTGTTCTGAAAAGGGTTTTATAGACTGCGCGAGGTCCGTAAATAAAGTGATGGTTGAGTTTAGAATGAGGTTAGATGACAAAGACGTCGTGGTCGAGTCACACGAGACGAGTGTGTTACCGCCATTCTTAAGACACTCGAGGATAGTGGAGTTGCGTGTAGACACGGTCGACAGACCATATAATTTCGTGGTGACTCCACTAGTGGACGAGAGATCTCCGCCGGCGACGAGAGACTGCGCGAGGTACTTCACGCTGTTAGCTATGACTATGTCGGGAGCGAGTGATCATGAAGAACTGACCAACCTACTAGACAGTCTCACCTTGACTCCAAAAGTTGTCTTTGGCAGAGTTCGTGAGATCGTGGTGAGTCGGTGAGACTGTCTCTCTCAAAAAGCAAGACCTTCTCGGGTCTTGTTTTTTTTTGTTTTTTTTAAATCGAGGTCTCTCTTTAAGCTATTGGAGATGTAGACAGAGATGTTTAAGTCAAGTGCAATGAGATTCTGGACAGCTACGCTACAAGACGCCATATCGAGCGGTGATCTCAAACACGCGAGAGACGTGTTGAGCCGTTCGAAACCAAAGTTCAAGACAGAGAGTATAGACACAGCTCTCACATTCGTGGAGTGTCTACCAAAGTTACCTGGGTTGACGCATGCTTTAGAGCCACTACTCAAAATGCTCGTAGGGTTCGCTTACAGGCGAGGTAGAGAAGTTTGCATTAGAAAGACTGTCCTCGACGTGGTGACTTTTGAAGTTCATCCAAGCATCAAAAGCGTCGTGGACACGTACGGAAAGAGTCGATTCGGTAAGAGAGGTATCACCGCGAATCACATGCCGAGTAGGTTAGCGTTGCGACGTGATGACTCGAAAGTTGATGACGTGACTAGTCTGTTCTTTTTCGAACGAGAAGACGTCACGTTATCGCCAAGTGAGACTTACGAACGTTTTCTATCCATCGATGAGTTGTTTGACGACGTGAGAAATATGATGACGTCAGCGGCTGCCGCGATGAGTGATGAACTCATAGGCGTCGTGATATCGGAGTGTCTCGGATGGTTATCTCGTCTGAGTGGGTTTTTCATTAGGAATTCGAAGTCGTGTCTTGGTCTCGTCAGACTCGAACTAGATAAAGTCTCGGACGGGTATGACAACCGTACTAAGTTCGATGATATCGACTTGTTGGAATCCTTTAGTGACATCAACTTCTTATTGGAGACGATCTTCTCCACTGCGGTGAGTGAGATAAGATGATAAAAATGGGTTGTTGTCTGTCGAGTAAGAATAAGAACCACCCACCACCACTCCAAACCGACCAACCGTTACGTAACGTGACCATGAATACACATCGTCGTCTGAAGATAGGCTTGAAGTTCGGCAAGGAAGCTACCAACTTTGAGTTAGATGTCTTGGCTGGTTACGAGAGATATGATGATACGAAATATGAAGATATTCCATTAGTCAACGACTTGCCTCTCGAGGAAGACTCAACGTGAGAGAGAAAAAAGTTTCGTAATCTCATGAGATTACGAAAAAACACTCTCACTGACCTGTTCTAAAACACCAGTCTAGATATTTCGAGTAGGCGTTCCTCCAAACCATATCAGGCTCGGCGCTATCGTGGTCTCTCTTTAACTGTTGTAGTCTAGTGACTTGCCTGTCTACGTAGTCCTTGTCGCGGTCGGTGGTGTCGTCCGACTCCTTCTTGAGAGTCTCGTCCACTCTACTAAGAGTCCTTTTGAGACTTTTAGGCTTGCTCTTGCCAACTGGTGTGTGTCTACTCTCTCTCGATGATATCACTTGAGAGTCGTCGACCGTACCACACACCGTGCAAAATAGCACTCCGTGACTCTCTTCCATATCTCTATCGTCACAACACATGTTTATCAGAACTCACCTGGCTTAGGGTCTTCTGGGAGTGGTGTGTCCTCAGGTTTGGATGTCTCTTTTGGCTTGGAAGTCTTAGTGTGAGTATACATGTGTTTAGTGACGGTGAGTCCACCGGATAATATCCCTAAGAACGGGATCAGTGGGGTCAAGTTAGACACGACACGTTTCAAGTCCTTGTTGAGATATGGGTCTCTCTTGAGTTCTTTCTCCATCTCCTCCGGTTTCTCAATGAAATCCAGCCCACCCAACACCATGGCGAATTTTGATAGTAACATGTCACACAGGAACACGGTGCTTTTCTCGCGAACTTTCGCCTCGTACTCTGCGAAAAGCTTCAAGATGGTTTTCGCGTTGGCTTTTCTAATATATGCCTCAGTTTTCGTAATCTCACCATCATTCGCGAGAGTGATCAGCTCTTCTCTTTTTTGGTCGACTTCTTTCGCGATGTCCTCAGAGTTCTCGGTGGTCGTCGGTTCTTTGTTCGGGGAGTTATTAATTAAATCTTCTGGGTTCATCTCTTTATTGAGGGGAAATGACCTCGTAACCGTAGGGGTGTCGCAGATTAATTTCCAGACACGAGTGTTTTGTCGTTCGCAACTCGGTCGTGATACGCGCCACGTCTTCTTTCGACACGCCGTTCAAGTAGTCGTTGATGAGTTCAAGCATGTCTTTTTTGTTCGTGTTGTGGAAGCTAGTTATTCGTGAGATATTCTCTCGGTAAGGTTTTGCTATACTTGTCAGCTGCTGCGTCAACACGATAGTGGATAACCCGTAGTGACGACCAGAATATCCAAGTTTCACAAGCTCGCTAGTTCTGTTTTTAACGTCTTGTCCACTCGCGCAGTCGTCGAGAATAATTAGTGTCTTCGTGTCCGTGTAGACCTCGACCACGTGCTTCATCATCTTGTCTACGTTATCTTGTTCGACAGGTAAGACAATGAAGTCCTTGTCGTGGTAATGTTTCCACTTGTGGTAGGTCGTGTTCCATAATATGGTTGGGCAGAGCAGAATGATGTGGTCAAACACGTTCTTAAAGTGGTTCTCTAGCATTTTCAAAAGATAGAAGGTCTTACCACAGTAGGTCGGTCCTACGATCAACATATTGAACGGGATGTCCATCTTTTATTTTCGGGTTTTCTTATGTGATAGCATAAGAAAAACACGTGTCTTTTTAAGTCTAGTATTGGATGCTCTGTAGATTTCCAGACGTGATGTTAAGTAGTGCATCTGATACCACGAAGATGTTACATATCAGGTCAGTAGCGGTGACTTTCTTGGTGATCTCCAACAGAATTCCAGATTGGGTGTTCATAATCTTCTTTCCGGATCCGTGGACAGTCTGGTCGCGAGTGCTTCGCAGGTCGATGACTAACGCGAATTTGTCCTTGAAAAAGTCTCGATGGGTCACACTCTGGTTCTCTTGTCCAAATAGTCGTTCGGCTTCTGTGAAGTATCTTGACTTTGGAATGCCTTGACTATAGACCTCGTTAGGGACACCCTCGATGGTTACTTTCACGCTGTCGATGTTCGGGTAGCTGAACTCTTCTGAATCTATGATAGCAGCCTTCGTGAAAAGCAGCACGATGGACTTCATGCTTTTCCTTGGGAGATTGATGTTCTCATTGATCAGTGTTGCTCCTTTCGCCCACGGTGACCTTTTCATCAGTGTCACGTGTTCGTAGGGTAGTGACTTACCGGCTAGATAGAGGTTCGTGATCTCGCTAGCCAGATCTGGATTATCAATAGTCTCGTATTCCAGTTCGAGATTTTCTAGTGTGTAGGTTCCAACAGCACTACCAGATTGTGCCACCATGATGTCGCTAGCTGCTGGCAGTTTGATGAGGAACTGCAGGTTGTTGCTCATATTATATGGTGCGTATAGACCGGAGTCACCCAAGATCTTGTCGAGAGACATCTTGTGCTTAGTCCCGAACACGCTCATGATCAACGCGTCGGAGACCTTCGCTGCGTTCCCACTCGCGGCTCCACTATCATCTTTCGAGAGGAGTTTTCGTAGGTTTTCTCCACCAATACCATACTCAGTCATCTCGTCGCGTTGGAGTGTTGTCTTCCAAAGGTCTCTGTACACAGCGATGGTTGACTCGCCAGTGTTATCGTAGGCCACTTCACCAGCCATCTTGATGGTCAGCTGACTCTGGAGAAGTTTCGATAGGTTATTCAAGTACCAACTTTTGGCGTTAGAGTTCTTGAAGTCAAACAGGATATGCATGCTGCCTGGCACCAGACATGACTCTGGTTTGAGTTTTGGAATATTGACGTAGAGAGTTTCGTTAGGATTAACGGTGTTCGGATTCATGGTCACGACGTGGCGTGTGCGAACGCCTTTAATGGTGCTCATGCTCGTCTTTTTTGCGTGCGGTGATAAGCTTGAGTTACTAGTCATTTATTATGACGTGAAAAAATTTCGTAACCAAAGAGGTTACGAAAGGTGACGTGATCAGTGAGTGGTGTCATACCCGACTTGTTCTGGTGGTGGTTCGGTGGATCTGTAGTCTATTAGAACCATCTCGTCTTCGGATGAGTCCACGCGACGCGGTCGTGGTCGAGGAGAGAAATGTCTTTTCAAAATTTGGAGAAGTTGAAAGCACATCTGTTTATTGGTTGTAGGTTAAGAGAGATCTTTGTTCAATCTTTAGACTGTTGTTCGAGAAGCTCTCTGTGAGTTTTCGATCTCCTATGTGCTGCGACGTTTCTATAGCTCACCTCACGCCCGCACTTACACACAACTTTAGACACGAGTCTCTCGCAGATCTTGTCTTTGTTCTCAACACGATAGTCCCTACTTCGCTCGCTGATGACGATCGCGTTATCGATGCGGTATCTCTTACCGTACGCGGTCCTGTCGACTTCGTCGTCGTCGTTCAAGTAAGCTCCTGGTCTGCGGTCGTTGAGTGTCGCTTGGAATGCATCGATGCAAGCTGACTCGTATCTCTCTATTCTGGGTTTTGTACAAAACCTCTCCACGAGAACGAGGTGACGTATTTTACTCCACCCACCAACGTCGCGCGTGCTTCGATATAGTTTGTTGCTTGGGGGTAGGCGTGACTTACAGCGATGTATCGCGAGTCGTTGGTTGATAGTTTTCGAAGTGCTTCCCACGTAGCTATCCATGTTGACTGTGTTATATAGAACATAAACTATTCTCTTTTTCTCGACGAGTCTGCTCATTCTACTCCCTTCTTTACCTCGAAACCACTTTAAGCTCGTTTCGATACGGTCGACGACTCTCAAGTGATATCATCGAGAGAGAGTAGACACACACCAGTTGGCAAGAGCAAGCCTAAAAGTCTCAAAAGGACTCTTAGTAGAGTGGACGAGACTCTCAAGAAGGAGTCGGACGACACCACCGACCGCGACAAGGACTACGTAGACAGGCAAGTCACTAGACTACAACAGTTAAAGAGAGACCACGATAGCGCCGAGCCTGATATGGTTTGGAGGAACGCCTACTCGAAATATCTAGACTGGTGTTTTAGAACAGGTCAGTGAGAGTGTTTTTTCGTAATCTCATGAGATTACGAAACTTTTTTCTCTCTCACGTTGAGTCTTCCTCGAGAGGCAAGTCGTTGACTAATGGAATATCTTCATATTTCGTATCATCATATCTCTCGTAACCAGCCAAGACATCTAACTCAAAGTTGGTAGCTTCCTTGCCGAACTTCAAGCCTATCTTCAGACGACGATGTGTATTCATGGTCACGTTACGTAACGGTTGGTCGGTTTGGAGTGGTGGTGGGTGGTTCTTATTCTTACTCGACAGACAACCCATTTTTATCATCTTATCTCACTCACCGCAGTGGAGAAGATCGTCTCCAATAAGAAGTTGATGTCACTAAAGGATTCCAACAAGTCGATATCATCGAACTTAGTACGGTTGTCATACCCGTCCGAGACTTTATCTAGTTCGAGTCTGACGAGACCAAGACACGACTTCGAATTCCTAATGAAAAACCCACTCAGACGAGATAACCATCCGAGACACTCCGATATCACGACGCCTATGAGTTCATCACTCATCGCGGCAGCCGCTGACGTCATCATATTTCTCACGTCGTCAAACAACTCATCGATGGATAGAAAACGTTCGTAAGTCTCACTTGGCGATAACGTGACGTCTTCTCGTTCGAAAAAGAACAGACTAGTCACGTCATCAACTTTCGAGTCATCACGTCGCAACGCTAACCTACTCGGCATGTGATTCGCGGTGATACCTCTCTTACCGAATCGACTCTTTCCGTACGTGTCCACGACGCTTTTGATGCTTGGATGAACTTCAAAAGTCACCACGTCGAGGACAGTCTTTCTAATGCAAACTTCTCTACCTCGCCTGTAAGCGAACCCTACGAGCATTTTGAGTAGTGGCTCTAAAGCATGCGTCAACCCAGGTAACTTTGGTAGACACTCCACGAATGTGAGAGCTGTGTCTATACTCTCTGTCTTGAACTTTGGTTTCGAACGGCTCAACACGTCTCTCGCGTGTTTGAGATCACCGCTCGATATGGCGTCTTGTAGCGTAGCTGTCCAGAATCTCATTGCACTTGACTTAAACATCTCTGTCTACATCTCCAATAGCTTAAAGAGAGACCTCGATTTAAAAAAAACAAAAAAAAACAAGACCCGAGAAGGTCTTGCTTTTTGAGAGAGACAGTCTCACCGACTCACCACGATCTCACGAACTCTGCCAAAGACAACTTTTGGAGTCAAGGTGAGACTGTCTAGTAGGTTGGTCAGTTCTTCATGATCACTCGCTCCCGACATAGTCATAGCTAACAGCGTGAAGTACCTCGCGCAGTCTCTCGTCGCCGGCGGAGATCTCTCGTCCACTAGTGGAGTCACCACGAAATTATATGGTCTGTCGACCGTGTCTACACGCAACTCCACTATCCTCGAGTGTCTTAAGAATGGCGGTAACACACTCGTCTCGTGTGACTCGACCACGACGTCTTTGTCATCTAACCTCATTCTAAACTCAACCATCACTTTATTTACGGACCTCGCGCAGTCTATAAAACCCTTTTCAGAACACTCCCAGAACACGTGCCGAGCCGCCATCTTGGAAAATGACGCCGCCATCTTGGAAATAATTTTTGGAACACGTGGCGAACGGTTTTTGGAAAGTGTTTTTGGAACACGTGGTGAGCACGTGCGAGAAACAAAACTTAAAATAGTTTTGTTTATCTTTCTTCTGGGGTGGAGATACTGGGACACCCTCGAAAGTGGGTGCGGGTTCTGGGACAGTGGGTGCGGGTTCTGGGACAGTTTTTTGGTTTGGCCCAGAACCCCTCAAACCCTACTACTGGCAGTAATGAAAGCATGAATTAAGATCTCACAATGATGGCGGGAGATATATTTCCTAATTTTGGAAATGTTTTTGAGATGATAGAAAGCAGCCTTGCATATAGAGTTCACTTGTTTATCCATTGTTAGATAGCTATCGAACCAGACTCCAATATTCTTTGCCGAATCAGATGGATGTATTTGTTCAGTGTTAGCACGGATGGAGTCCAATGATGGAAATGGACGGTGGCTAGCATTCAAAAGAAGAAGTTCTGACTTATCGCTATTTAGTTTCAGTTGGTTTTCAAACATCCAGGTGTTGATAACTCTTATACACTCCTCAACTTTAGATTTAGAAATGTGAGGTTCACCATCAGCTGATGGTTGGAAGGACAAATAGATCTGAGTATCGTCGGCGTATAAGTGGTACGACATATTATGCCGTCTGATGAGATCACCAAGTGGCGCAGTCAGTGTACAATAAGAACAGAATGGGGCCTAGCACGGATCCTTGGGGTACACCGCAAGATAGATCACGATTTGTAGAGCGCTCATCTTCAATGCAGACAAACTGAGTGCGGTCACATAAATAAGAACGTATCCATGGCAAAGCCTTTCCTCTGATGCCAAAACGACTACTGAGTCTGTCCAATAGAATGGTGTGGTTAACATTGTCAAAAGCTGCTGACAGGTCCAATAATAGCAATATCACACATTCATGATCGTCTATAGCTCGTAGAATATCGTTGTGAACTCTAACAAGTGCTGTTTCCGTGCTATGTCCCTTTTTGTAGGCAGATTGAAAGAGTTCATTCAAGTTATTATCATTGACATGCGTAATGAGACGAGCTGCTACCACCTTTTCCACGGCTTTAGATACAAATCTAAGGTTGGAAATTGGTCTAAAATTTGGGAATAGCTCATGGTCTAGTGATTGTTTGTTGAGAATGGGTGTCAGAGCAGCTTCTTTAAATTTTTGAGGAACAACAGCATCAGTAAGTGACCTGTTAACAATTTCTTTAATAATAGGAAGTAGCACACTTGAACAGCCTTTAAAAATCCCAGCAGGTATAGGATCCAGGGTGCATGATTTGATCGTAGTGTTTCTTAGAAGAATCTCAAGCGGCTCACTAGTAGTCGTAGGTGAAAAAAGTCCTAACTCCGGTACAGAAGTGTTGTCCGTGCATGAAGATGAAATGGGAGGAAAAACAAAATCCCTTCTTATAGCAACAATTTTTGAAGTAAAAAAGTCAGCAAATTTGTTAGCAAGATCCTTGGCAATATCGTGAGATGGTAACTTCTTAACAGATTTCTTGTTTAGCATCTTATCCACTGCAGAGAACAGGACAATATGGTTTTTGTTGTTGTCCTCAATAAGGTTTGAATAAAACTTCATCTTCGAGCAGAAAATTAGACTGTTTACACGATTGCATTGCTCAACATAGATGTCTCTGTTGACGGTTAGTTTATTTTTACGCCATAAACGCTCTAGACGCCTTCTTTTTGCTTTCTCGATTTTAATTTCGTCCGGCAGTATACCATGGGGCAGATGGTCTGAGGGTGATAACGCACTTCCTGATTGGAGCATGGGAGTCTAAAACAGATGAAAGTGTAGTATCGTAGAGTTCGTAGAGATCAGTTACATCGTCAACGGTACAATAGTTCTTCAATAATGACGAGTTTTTAATGTCGCTTATAAAACTCTCCAGATTCACTGAATGCACTTTCCGACAACTGATTTCTTTCCGTGGTAGACAGGGTTTTGCTAGTGATAAGCTACAGTGCACAGCAAAATGATCAGAAATCACTGGGTCAGACACTGTGACATTAGACACCAGGTCGTCATCCGCTCTAGTAATGATTAAATCAAGTATATGACCGTTCCTGTGAGTGGATGAATTAACATGTTGTTTTAAGTTAAAAGTCTCAAGCAAGTTTAAAAATTGAGCTGTTGACACGTCAGTCGGTGAATCAAGGTGTAGATTAAAGTCACCCATTATAACCAAAATCGCAGGTACAGGAACAAGCAATTCAAGAAATTTGCTGAATTCATCCATAAACAAGTTCTTTGTCAGCCCATTCTTTTGAGATGGAGGAGGTCTATAAATAACTATCATTCGTACATTCGCAGATGAATATTTCAAAGTAAAGTCCAGGCGTTCAAATGATTTGTAGGATTTTGTAAACTTAACTTTAAGTTTGAAGCATGTTTTATACAAGACTGCAACCCCACCACCACGCGATTGTCTGGGAATATGCTTGAGTAGATATCCCATGGGACAAAGATCGTTTATTATTCTTTCATCAGCCACATCTCCTTTTAGCCATGTTTCGGTCAGAGCCAAAATGTCGATATTATTACTGATCACGAAGTCCTTTATTATATAAGATTTGTTGTTAACAGATCTAGTATTCAGAACGCAGCAATCAACCGGGCGAAGTTCATTACGCAACGGAGCAGGTTCATGGGAAATTGTTGTCAAATTTTCAAAACACCGCGAATTTACATAACCAGCACCACAACTGTTATTTCGACGAGATATTCGCACATGGATACGCTGTTTGCCACCTCTTGATCCACGATATTTTAGGATGTTATAGCTCTTGAATACCTGTAGAACGTGTGGTGGTGGAACATCACGTTTGAGACGTCTAATTGCAAATAACCGATGTCGAGTATATGCCGTCGTTGAAGATTAATACAAACAAAAATTCTTGTCCTGATTGTTGCAAGATTCAAAGCGAACTACGTTATTTACAGGTCCAGGATTGCTTAGAATATCACCAAAGATAGTGATATCTAATGGTGGGTCGTGACCTGGTATAACTAGACACATTTTTCCATGTTTGGTCCATTTGCTAAGCGGATAACACGAACATTTGAAGCCGCTTCGACCGCGAAGGTCAACAATACGCCCCTGACACTTGAAATAAAACTTCACAATCTTCACCACCAAGGTATGTGGCTTTCTCAAATCACGAAAACCTGACCCATGAGGTGAACCAATATTATATCCATCTTTATCCGACCAACGATAACAATAAATTTGATCAAAGATCAATAAAAAGCATAAAAAGAAGAGAGCACCAAAACGCGTGGCAGCCATGTTGGCGCCCAATAATTTCTAGTGTTGGAACAGGCAAAACTTAAATTGTCTTTAAAACCAAGACTTTGCTTCATTTCCAGCCACTCATTATAAACGTCTGTATGCAAGGACACGTTTTTCCAAAGCGCAAACTTTACTTCCGTCCTGCACCTCTTCGCTTGCCGCCATGCGATGGTTCGCCTTCTTCTCTTCGCAGTTGGTCGTCTTGCGGTCCCAACGAATGATATTGGTCGATACTCCGACCGTCGCCACTTTCCATCTCATGTATATGCAAAAGAGGACTCAATAATTTATTCAAAACATCATTCTCTACGCAAAGCACTCTCAAACAACTACGGCGTCGCCATGTTTAATCAACATGAAATAGTCCACGAATTTTTTCAAGATTGGGGCCTTGTGCGCATGCTCTAGATCCGTGATGCGCGTGTATATTCTGTATAGCCCGTGGTTATCTAGCCTGCGGATAACAGCCGCCTCGCATCGCGCGCTCCTGGAAACGAGAAGTCTCTCTCGCGCGTCTCGTTTCCAGGAGCGCGCGATGCGAGGCGGCTGTTATCCGCAACAGTTTGCTATTCACGCGTATACGTAAAAATGAGTAAAGCTTGAGTTGAGTCGACCCTCCAATAACGGTGACATGTTTACTGGTGTGATATTTTGGCATTGGATGATTTCTAGCAAGGTCATTTACTTGTTTTAATTGTAACTGATGATCGCCGTGAGCGTGAAACTCCGAGTAGTGACATTTTAAAGAATAAAGTTTATATACGGTATATATATAATATTATATATATATATATATATATATATATATATATATATATATATATATATAATATATATATTATATATATATAAAAAAGTAGAGTGCTGCGTAGACAGTGTTTTGAATATATAGCAAAGTGAAAAGGTGGTAAACTGCCAAGAATTTAGTGACGAGATACTGACGTTTCGAGCGGAGCCCTTCATCAGAGTAAGGTCTTACTCTGATGAAGGGCTCCGCTCGAAACGTCAGTATCTCGTCACTAAATTCTTGGCAGTTTACCACCTTTTCACTTTGCTATATATATATATATATATATATGATAAATACTAAAATTGCAGCCAGGAATATTCATATTTAAAAAGAGATTGTGCTGACACTGACTAGTAAAAACGTAAAACAACGTTTTATTAAAAGACGTTTCGATCGAAAAACTTCGATCTTCCTCGGTTAAAAAAGGTTTTAGCCAAACGGCTAGATATATATAGGTTCAAAATATGTAAATCGTAGACTAAGGAAGTGATTTGTAAATCTCAGGAATGTAAATATGTTCGTTGCCTGCATAACACGCTTCAAGAAACAATCGTTTATGGTAATTTGTGGCTTTATATATATATATATATATATATATATATAACTAACTACAGACGGTACCGTTTCGGCCTATATATATATATATATATATATATATATATATATATATATATATATATATATATATATATATATATATATATATATATATATATATATATATATATATATATATATATATATATATATATATATATATATATATATATATATATATATATATATATATATAGAAAGGATTAATTATGGTGAAGATATATATATATATATATATATATTTCATTTTAAACCACCTAAGTAAGAAATTTGGCAAAGAAAGCATCGGCCTATATAGAGATGACGGTTTGGCTATCATAAAAAGTAAATCAGCACGTTTAGCAGACAAAACAAGAAAAGATCTCCACAAAATTTTCGAGCAATTTGACCTAAAAATCACCGCCGAATCAAATTTACGTATAGTAAACTTTTTAGATGTAACTTTCGACCTTAACAATGGAAACTATAGGCCCTATAGGAAGCCCAATGACGATCCGCTATACATAAATATGCACTCTAACCATCCACCAAGCATAACAAGGCAACTACCTGCATCAATTAACAAACGCATTAAACTCCTTTCGTCAGATGAGCAAACTTTTCAGGAATCTGCACCCTTATATCAGAACGCGCTTAGGCACAGCAACTTTAATCATGAACTTAGCTACACTCATGATACACCGCAACGACCACGTAGGAATAGGCAACGCAATATCATTTGGTTCAACCCACCATTTAGCAAGAGTGTCAGCACTAACATAGGACGTAATTTCCTTAGCCTAATTGACAAACATTTCCCTCCGCACCACAAGCTCCATAAGATTTTTAACAGAAATACAGTTAAAGTAAGTTACAGCTGCATGAACAATGTTAAGTCAATAATCACTAAGCACAATGCACGCATAGCTAGGAACATCAAACCGCAGGATAGGGACGCTACTAATTGCAGTTGTAGAGAGAACACCATTTGCCCGCTTCAAGAACAATGCATGACTAGAGACATAGTATACAAAGCAACAGTGACAGTAAACATCACAAACGAAATAAAACACTACATTGGTATGACTGCAACCACATTCAAAGAGCGATTGCCCAACCACACTAAATCTTTTCAACATAAAAAGCATGAAAATGACACCGAACTTTCGAAATATATTTGGACATTGAAAGAAAACAATAAAGATTTCAGTATTAATTGGCAAATTCTAAAACATTCTATTTCGTACACAGGAGGATCAAAACGATGCAATTTATGTTTAGAAGAAAAATTTTGTATTTTAAAAGAAAAAAATAAGAATAGTTTACTCAACAAAAGAGCGGAAATAATTTCACAGTGTCGTCATCGTAATAAATTTCGCGTAATCAACGCAAACAAAGCCATGACCTCATGCTTTGTCCCCCACATACGCCCCCACTTTCCGGCAGAAAGCCTATAAATAAGCGGTCATCCCTTTCGATATTGTCACTGCCTGAAGATTCTTTTACAGATGAAACAAGTTGTAGCAGACCAGTTTTGAGGTAAGCGAAAATCTATTATTTGCTCTAACTATATGTTGTTGAGCACTCTTTGCATTTCGTAGACCAAAACCTACACGTATATATATATATATATATATATATATATATATATATATATATATATAAAGGTAAAATAAAGGAGACGAAGGTTTTCACTTACGCATTTTTATTACTGGTCAGTTTCGTGCACACGGTGCTGCACTCATCAGATATAAATGCCTAATAACTAATAACATGTTTATATATCTTTGTCTGGACAATGCCTAAGTGAATCGGTAATATATCAAGCTACAGTGACTACCAATGATGGCAAACCGGAAGAAATTAACATACATAGGACTCACAGCCAACACATTTAAGACCAGATTTAATAACCATAAAGCATCGTTCAAAAATGAAACCAAGAAATCAAACACAGAACTTAGCAAACACATTTGGGAACTAAAAAACAACAAGACCGCATACCAGATTACTTGGAAAATCCTCAAGCTAGCAAAACCATACAACCCCGCCAGCAACAGATGCAACCTATGTTTATGGGAAAAGTTTTTTATAATTTGTAAACCTAGGCTATCAACTTTAAATAAGCGCAATGAACTCGTGACCGCTTGCCGACATTCTAACAAATTCACCCTGAGAAACTCTGTAACATAGGCTCTTAGACTTGTACTTAATATATGTTTTTATTATAGAAATTTTATGATAGAACTTTTATTCATGTTTTTTAAAACATTTTTTAAGTATTTTTACCGCATATTTGTTTTTATTACTGAATTTTTAATTGTACAATATTCACACTAGGGGTTTGACCATTGTTTTATCTCATTATCATAGGCTCACTCAGCTTCCTGTTATATATTCTATATAAACATGTTATTAGTTATTAGGCATTTATATCTGATGAGTGCAGCACCGTGTGCACGAAACTGACCAGTAATAAAAATGCGTAAGTGAAAACCTTCGTCTCCTTTATTTTACCTTTATTTATGCTCTGGACTAGTTTCATTGAGCACTCTGCCAATCAGTATTTGCAAAAAACTTTATATTGTATATATATATATATATACAATATAAAGTTTGTCTTAACGCCTGTCTTAAAATGTATGTATTCCAACACTCGAAATTTTCCTTCACCATAAATCCTTTCAACATGTAGTTTGATCAAGTGAAATGCCAAATATTACCTATATATATATATAATATATATATATATATATATATATATATAAATATATATATATATATATATATATATATATATATATATATATATATTTTCGTTTACCTCAAAACTGGTCTGCTACAACTTGTTTCATCTGTAAAAAGAATCTTCAGGCAGTCAGTATATATATATATATATATATATATATATAGAAAGGATTTATGGTGAAGGAAAATTTCGAGTGTTGGAATACATACATTTTTTTCACGAGTTCTCGTGACTAGGCTCTCGGCAACGGCTTCCGTAGCTCAGTGGTCTGCAGAGCACTGCACTAGCATCGCAGGGTTGCGGGTTCAATTCCAGCCGGAAGGCCTTGAAGTTGCATTTTTTGCAACTGGTCCCGGTTTGGTCTTAATATGTATGTATTCCAACACTCGAAATTTTCCTTCACCATAAATCCTTTCAACATGTAGTTTGATCGAGTGAAATGCCAAATATTGCCTGTAATATACCCAGAATCTTATCCCGGCATTACCACCATATATACAGAACTCGTGACTGGGCTCTCGGCGGCGGCTTCCTATATATATATATATATATATATATATATATATATATATATATATATATATATATATATATATATATATATATATATATATATATATATATATATATATATATATATATATATTTAAAATGAAAAGTTTCGGTTGCTACTCCGAGTTTCACGCGGTTAAGCGATCCTGACGATCGCTTAACCGCGTGAAACTCGCAGTAGCAACCGAAACTTTTCATTTTAAATATATTACCTCGCTCTACCTATAATGGTATTGAGCGCTCTTTTATATTATACCAATGCTATAACTTTTTCGTTATACTCACTACTTGGAATATATATATATATATATATATATATATATATATATATATATATATATATATATATATATATATATATATATATATATATATATATATATATATATATATATATATATATATATATATATATATATAATATATATATATATATATATATATATATATATATATATATATATATATATATATATATGTTTATATATATATGTATATATATATTTATTATATGGCACAAACTACTTCCGGTAAAATTACGTGCTCTGATTGGCTGAGACACTTTACGTGCCGGATTACGGATTTTGTCATCCATTTTGTTTACAACGATAGGAAACTTTGAAATGCCAAATATTACCTATAATATATGCAGTATAACATGTATATATGGTTGCATCATCTAGTGACGGTTGGGTAGAAGAAAAATTCAGTGTTTGAATGGTTTGGTAAATACTTCTTTTGTTTCAACTTGTCTTTGGTACTAACGCCTGTCATGAATAATGAACTCTCCCTTATGCAGGTTTGTTGGGTGATAAAATCTTTTCAAATGTCCGAAAATCTTCAATGGTCAAACGTACGAGATTGGGAATTTTACTAAAAAAACACGAGCCGCTAGCCGAGTGTTTTTGGCCCTTTTCTAAAGTCGAGCAACTTCCCAAGTGTTTGGATCACAGTATCCAAACACGGAAAAACCATTAGGTATTTCTTTTATAAAATAATACAAGAGAACGAGCAGCAAAACATAAGGACATTTTTGGCGGGAAACTGCTTGATCCAAACACGGGTATTCTAACACGGGCGCTCATCACGTGTGCACCAGGGAGAACATTACACTGTTACCATCTGACTTCGCAGTTGTCCGCGACTCCGCGCTCGCTGACCTTAGCAGTATAATAATTACTGTTGTGGACATGTGCAATGAACTAATACATCACAAAGATCTCTTTGAATCAAAGTATTGCATTCTCAACAAGAAGTCCAATAAAAGTTAGACGATATAAATAATCGTGCAACAATATCATAAACATCTGTTGCATACATACCATTTCTGGCATTTACACTCGAAATTCCACGGACAGAAGAAGCATGATTATATAGTGGCAGTGATTTATCAGAAATTTGTTTACCAATCACCAACTACATACTGTATAGTCATAATGTTGCAGTTAAAAGTCTTGCCAATTGTATTCAGGTAGACGATACATGGACGATCGTCAAGCTCGTATCCTCAGAAAAATGGACAGGACAGGAATCGAACAAAATTCTGAGTCCCGGACAGGAATCGAACCTTGAGCTTGACGATCGTCTATGTATCGCCTGTCTACTCCAAGCTCTCCCACATTCACTACAGCAGTGTATATATTAACATATATATATTCAGATAAGTGATAGTCATTTGTAATTTAAGTCTGCTGTATTTAAATATAATTAAAATAATTGAAAAAAATGTGTACATACTACAGTTGGTTCATTTTGGAAATTTTATCAAAAATTAGGCTTCCCATGACTTTTGAGGCAGCACTTCCCTTGCGATAGTAACTTCTAGTAATTACTGTTGTTATATAGCTCTATTTTATCCTTGCGCGAGACACGCTTTCATTGGTTGATACATGGTCACATGACCTGGCGAGCGGGTAACAACAATATGCAATGTTTTTTTACTGTAAAATTCCCAATCCCGCATGTGACATCTTTCACTTCCCAATACGCTGCGTTGACAAATGTTTAATTTTTCAGCTGTTCTTTTATACCTTTTTTGCGACCACTTAAAGTGCCAAAACTTTTAAAATGATAAAGTAACTTCTTTTGAAGATTTTTGCTTCTTCACTTTGTTTTTGAAATATTTCAGTTTGTTTGATATGCTAATGCCTGGAAGGGACTTCGTATGCACACATGCATAATGACTAGTTACCGGAGAAGTTTGTGCATCACTTTCATTCTCAAACTAAATCCTTTAAAATCAAGAAGTTTGGTGTTGTGGGAGAAACACGCCCACATGTTATTCACACTTTAGTGTTTTCATTTCATGAAGACAAAGATATATAACATTCTCTGATAAGTCATTATGCATGTGTGTCGAAGTTCCATACATTTGCATATCAAACAAACTGAAATATTTCAAAAACAAAGCGAAGAAACGAAAATCTGTAAAAGAAGTTACTTTATAATTTTAAAAGTTCTTCCAAATAAAACAATAAATTTTTTTGTCGTTATAGGCACTTTCACTGTTACCCTCAATACCAGTCATTAAGTGTTTATTATATTTCTTATCCAACCTGATTATATAATGCAGCATGTTCATACCCATTGAAATTCGTGAAGTGTCTATTTTTCTATTTCGACTGTTTTTAAACGGCCTTTTGAAATACGTATTAGTCTAGTATGAGATTATGGGCTGACGTTTTATATAAGTATTCCAAATGATGTATGCTGACGATAATAAACAATTATTGAATGAGGTTGAGCATGATATCGAGAATTATCAAGGACGAGGTTTGTGTTATTTGCCGAAGCCGAAGGCTGAGGTGGATAACACAAACCGAGGCCTTGATAATTCTCGATATCATGCGAAAACCGAATCCAATAATTGTTTTCAATTATATATTCAAAAACAAGAAGCAAAGAACAACACCAGTGGAATAGAAAGCTGCCAGCTCGATGTAGCCTGTGCACAGCCTGAATATACACCTGTATTACAGAGGTGTATATTCAGGCTGTACACAGGCTCGCTCGATGGCGTTTGTCGGATATTCTTTTTGCCGCTTTTCGTGTAGATACTCCTGGAAAATACATTTAAACAGTTTTGTTGCTCTCTTCGTGCTTTTACTATCTTTCTCTGAGAGCAACGTCGAAATTTCTTCTTCGTTTAACGATGGAAACCGGCTGAAAGCCATTTTGTTTACTCTTCAAAAATATTTAGTTTTGGCGGGATTTTTAGCAAGCTGCCGACCGCTCTGGGGGCTTGGGTTCGACAGCGTGCAATAATACCTTGTTTTGAATCGAAGTTCGATCCAAAACAAGGTATTATTGCACGCTGACACGTCAGCAGCTGAAATAACGCGTCAGCTTCCAGATACGGAGAATTAGCAGGGGCGTTTTGACCAATCACGAACGAGAATAAAGTTTGAATATATAATAATGACTATTATCTGACGATATACTGACGATATATGATATACTGACGATAATCACTATACAGACAATCACTACTGAGTGATATGTAATCATCTCAAATGCCAGACCTTGAATCCATGATGAATTTGATTCTAGATAATCTTTCTCGATGGCTATATCATAATAAGCTGCTATTGAACATGAAAAACCCAGAATTTGTGGTTTTTGCGTCCACAGGGTACCTGTTGCACGCTTTGTACAAGAAATCTTGATTTGATTGTTGAGATCGTCGATCTTGGCTGCTACTTCGTGTATCGGACACAGAATATTACATCATTGAAATATTTAGTTTAAAAGTATAGGGTTAGTATTCCTTTATTTCAGGGTTAGGACTGGAGTTTTTATTTGGGTTATGGTTGGTGTTGGCGTAGTCTGTGTCCATTGTGTGTGCGGTACATTTTGTTGTGCGTTTTCGTCATCGATAAACGTTAATTTATGCGTAAACTTACAAGATTTTGATACTTTTATTTGGTTAGGAGTGCTATAAGTTCGATTTTTTCCGGTAAGAAATTGACGGCTGTCAAATACTAGAAATACGTATACGCACCCCTCACCCGCTTACAGTTTGAGGCCTTCATATAGCGTAGTGCTTATAGTTATTTTACTTGAAAATAGATAACTCATTAATTTTCCATTCTGAATCTAGTGAATGGATTTTCTGTGGATGCTATCTCTGAGAGCGTTTAAACTATCAAGCTCGTGTAGACATCAAACTAAATAACTAAATAGCGCAAGGTGTTTAATTTTTGGGTGCAGTACCTGCCCTGACATTAACAGGGAGCAATTGCAGAATGCAGCGCCACATCTAGCTATACGGAATGAAGTGGCTACGTAGTCCTATATATATTACTCTCAACAAATTATGAACAATATATATATATATATATATATATGTACGCTCCTTCACTTCGGTGTTGTTGAGCGCTCTGTGAAGTAGCGTGGGTGTCCTTTAATTTTCTTTAGCAATAATGCAACGCTCGGTACCATTGTGCATGCATTGTGGCAATTTGAGCGCTCTGGCCCCATGCGCACTTCACGCTATCTGGATGTTCTGATCGCCGGTGCTGTCCCACAAGTGTATAATAGTCCAGCAAGACTCATCCAGATTGTTCCAAGCTACACTGATGAGCTGTGGAGCGAAACACGTGTCTGTAGATTGAACGATATATATATATATATATATATATATATATATATATATATATATATATATATATATATATATATATATATATATATATATATATATATATATATATATATATATGTTTTAAGAAAATAACTTTGGTGTTAAGAGTGCTCGATACGAACGTAGAGCTGTGATAAAATACCAGAAAAACTTAGTTAGATGGATAAAACTGTCATACTATATTGCATACTGTATTACAGTATCAAACGTCTCTGAGCAGAGAGGTTTGCAGCCATGCGGTAAACCTAGATGTTTGATATATGTGGTTTTGTTTCGGGTTTTTCAAACGTACCTATTTTATTAACCATCACTTCGATTGTGATTCGGCTTGAGTTATTTATCTTATTACTTGGGCCTTGTCGATATGAGTGTTATAATCGATAAAACGGATATTCGTAATCCAAATGTATAAATTGGATACTTTTATTCCTAAAGGACTTAATCTACGAGATCTTATATGATTTTACTTATTGTTTATGTAATTCTACTTATTGTCTGTAATTTTACTTTTTTAATATTTATTAGTTTAGCCTATAAATACTCTGGCTCGCACATGTTTTGTCAAACGTTCTGATGAAATGGGTGTGCCCCATTTATAAAATAACCGGAAGTAAATGAGCGAGAACACGTACTCTGATTGGCTACTGCGCCGACGTAAAACTTGATATTGGCTACTGGGCCGAAGTAAGACGTGATACTTGGAATGGATTTTGTTGTTTTTGACGAATTTTAAGTCTTTTAATTACAAAAAGAAGTCAAGGTATGCTTAGATACAAGTTAAATCAAGAGCTGGTGTTGACAAAAGCTACGTCACCAACGCCAAGCAGCAACGCCTCTTATAGCAGGGTAAATCTGCCTTTTTCTTTGCTTTATTGATAATTCAATGATATTATTTTATAATATGTGGTAAAATACTCGGCTATTGCCTCGTGTTTTACACGCATCTCGCGTGCCATTGTAACTCGATAATCACACGCAACACGTTTTTTATTTCTTAAATATATAGGTGATGGCTAAAAGGACCTTCACAGTCTAGAACTTGTAATCCTAACCTTTGTAATGTCTTGTAGGCAACAACATATGACATGATATAAGTAGCGTTCGACTTTGTAGCCGTTCGACTGCGTAGACGTGAATGATTACACAGTGTCAGTGTCAAGCTATGTGGCGGTATATTCTACTGGTGTTACTAAAAAAACTTAGTCAGTATATATTATGTCAGCTATGGTTTATAATGAATAGCACCACATCCAAAAATGTTAAAACACCAATAATGCACCACATCCGTAGGTTGTGGATGACCAATGGTGTATATACAGATAATTATTGATAAATATTTTATTCCGCTGGAAGTCTCTATTGCTTTCATGATATAAATTAACACACATCGTATCTCAATGGTAATTAACACAAAAGTCCTATGCAACAGAAACAGAGCACAACATTATGTACTACTTACTGTATACAATGCCTTTATAATTACAGTAGTTTATTGGTTACAACGTGAGCAACGTGTGAACTATAAGTATGCAAATATAGAAACAGGAAGTATATACCAATCCGTTGACTCCGATTTCTTACTGCTGGTCAATTACATAGCAGGCGCACGAAGAAACAAATTATAGTCAATCTTTTTTTGGTATGTTCAATGTTTGTAGTATTGTTTCTTACCTGCATCAAGCAGGGGCATCAAGCGTATACTCGGTGTCAATTAGGAGCATTATCGTTAATATTTCGCACGATATTGTCAGTTTAAAATTCAAAATGCATTTCTTAGATTGTTTTCAGTCACATGACATGTGCGCGTGCATTTTCCTAATTGTGACGTCATAATGGTCAACCTAGCTAATTAGCTCTGATGACTTGTTTGTTATCTCAAGAACAATGGCAGAACAAAAGCTAATATTACTAGGAAATCAAGGAGTAGGTAAAACAGCTTTAATTACACGGTTAGTTCACAATGTCTTTGAAGATACGTACAGTTCGACGATTGGAATGGACCTTTTCACAAAAACAACGATGATAGGTAACTCATGTTGTCTGTACAGACGATACATGAACGATCGTCAAGTTCAAATCCTCAGAAAATATTTTCTGTCGTGTAGTGATCGGACCTGTAATCTTCTGATTACTGGTGATGGGCCGAAGGAGGAGGATCTCTGTCCGGGACTCAGCAACATTTTCAGTGAGGATTTGAGCTAGTACGATCGTCCATATATCGTCTATGTGTTTACTGTTTATTTTACCCTTCTATGTGCTGTCGAATTGAGTAATTGAGCAGAACTTACAACGTTCACCGGCCGGTTATGATAAGTATTTACTATTGGTTTATTATCAATGTGCAAAGCGAATTCATATTAAAGTGCATATAACGTCTGTGGGAATTTAACATATATGTAATCTATCGATTCTCCTGAGAAAATTTGTAATATATCTTGTCAGCTGAAACTTTCATCTTCATAGACTTTTTTGCTGTTAAAGTTGACGGAAATGACGTCATAGCGGGAATCTGTGAAGAGATTTTCATATAGACAGATGCCCGCTATGACATCATTTCCGTCAACTTTAACAGCAAAAAAGTCTATGAAGATGAAATTTTCAGCTGACAAGATATATTACAATTTATCTCAGGAGAATCCATAGATTACAAATATGTTATATCCCCACAGACGTTATATGCACTTTAACAGGGCCGTACATAGCGGGGGCAACTTTCACCCGGAAGAAAACCAAGATATGTTTTATTTTATACAACAACTTTAGTATTTCTAGCAAATTGATTGGCTAAAAACTATGCGTTATTACAATATAGATCATACACAGTTGACGTCACAGAGTCGTGACCTGCAGCTTGAAGTATTAACCAATCAGAACTGTTGTGTTTCTTTCGTTAACCAATCAGGTCACGTTATTTGTATAGATCACTAATGACGTAATTAAACATGATTTTCATTTGTTGATGATTTTTTACCCCGTAATTTCCCTCTCTTCAAAAGCCCTGTCCACTTGACGATTTAAGAATGTTAAAGTTCGGAAAATTTAGTATTTGATGTATAAAACAAATAGATTACATTTTCCCGTGTGTGTGTGCTGTAATAGATGCACAGAAGACGTCATAGCGTGCAAAGAACAGAAGTCACGGCACTCGCCCCGGCGCGTGCCGCACTTTTTTGTTCTTTACACGCTGTGACGTTATCTGTGCATCTATTCACACACGGAAAATGTAATCTATTTGTTAAATAATGTTGATTATCAATTTATTATAGGTATATTCAGACAATTATTTAGTTCGAGTGCTGAAATACAACGTAAACATAAATAATTCGTCTTGATAATTTCAAATTGAAATGCATATTTTGGTTTCAACGTATGCTTAACATGCTAAGACCATGCAGCGATTTTGTTTGCAGACTCCATTATGGAGCCTAGTGCAAAAAGATTCCGTCAAGAGCGAACCGGCAAGCGAAACGATACAACTTGAAAGATGCTGGTAGCGAGTGAGGACGCGCACTTGGTGTAACCATATGTAACGTTCTTCTAACGTCACGGCCTTCGAGGTGCGAGACAAGATGGCCTGGGGACGAGGTTGGGGTACGAGATATGCTTGAGTAGATGCCTTCAGGTTCAAACAGGCTGTTTAACAATAAACTGGCTTTCGAAACAGTAAGGCTAAAAGGGATGACTCAAAAGGACCTTCTCATTTTCAACAACTAGACTAACCCTAATCCCAATAATAATCCTAATCCTAACCTAACCCTAACCGTAGCTAACCCTAACCTAACCAAAAAATAAAGACCAAACAAAAACAGAAAGTTCCTTTTGAGTCATGCCTTTTAGCCTAAACCGTTAAGGTTGTGGGCGAAACTATAAGATGCTGGCAAAGACGTTTGAAGTTTTCTCTTCAGACATCGTACAAATATAGAAAGGTTTTGTATTCCCCTTTTCGAAGTTCACAGAGAGACTGGTGAAGAGTTTGAGCCGCAAGGAGTTATGGGGCTAATTTTGGGGACGGAACTCTTCACCAGTCTCTCTTTTAAGGGGAATGGGGATCGGAAGTTTGAACTAAAGTTGTCAAATACAACGTACCATGCACTATAATCTGCATATAAGAGCAAGTGAGCAGGTATGGATGAGTGGTAGGTTCTAAGATGGCCGCCAATATTTGTTTATTTATTTTTATTTATTAAGCTTCCGTTCGTCGTCGTTCGTATAACCTAGTTATATAGTGTCCGTATCTAATTCCTTTAGTCCTGCGGGGCCATGAGGAGGCCTGTAGAAAGAGCAGTATTGCAATATATGGGTTGTTGTTTGCTTTTCACCACACGGGCAAGCATCGCTGTCGCGGGCGCCAATCTTGGTGAGAAAAGAGTGGGTCTTTCCCCAAAACCGGTGCGGAGGAGGTTAAGCCTGACCCACGGCACACGGTCGAGTTGGTGTCCAGCTGGTTTGGTTGAGGGTGCAGTCGATGTACTCGTGAAGATTTGTGGGGTAACGGTGCCAATCCTCTTTCCACCTGTCTTCTGTCCATGTGGCATAAGCTTCCATTGTACAATAACTAAAAAAAAATTCGAATAAAAATTACATGTACAACGAGGCAAGTTTACAACAGGTACATACAGTTGACTCTCTCTGTGCTGACACTCTCGTAAGCGGACAGCTCCAGATACGGACACCTTTCCAAAACCCCATTTGAACTCTCAGTAAAACTCTGTATTTATACGTTCCCGTAGCCGGACACTCCCATAAGCGGACGTGGACACTTTTGGTGGTTATAATTTGGATTTTTCTTTTGTTTTTACACTCCCGTAAGCGGACACCCCGGGAAAATAATCCAATTACTAAAACCCGTATGAGCATTACCGAGGGTGTTCAGATATTATTCATTGCGAAACGCGCTCAGGGTATTTTGACCACTTCAAATGTCAGATGGCAAAGATATTAAGATGCGGTAAATCGTAAATAGCCACGATTCTTTCGAAGAAAGATGAGATTATGTCTCAAGCCTGCATTGCACATGACATGCCAATGACATCTTCTTGGACATGCACCTGAAGTCAATGAAGCAGTCGTACATTCATAAATATTTTGTGTAATGTATGACTTAATTGTAAACATTAATTGATAATGTATAGATTTCGCAACAATTATGGTTATTTCCAGAGATATTAGTAGAACAGAGAAGTGGTTTATAAATTTTGGATGTTTTTCAGCCGGACAAGAAAGAGGATGGTTAGTATATGGGGTAAATACTAACCTTAGTATTAGGGTAATTTTAAGGAACCAATTACAAAAATTACAAAGAGGTTTATTGTGCTTAAAGTGGTTACTACGATGGAAAATCGTTCACCTTATTTAGATTTTATTTAGAAGTACTTTTGAAATGAAGAAGAATAGCGTTCTCACTTAGTCAATATATCACCTTATGACGTCGTTTACTCACACGAACTCAATAAAATTATCAATTCTGAGGAAAATATCCAGCAATTTCTGTTCACAATACCGTGTACCATTCGTATAAGTGCACACAACTGGAAAGTGTCTACACAATCTACCATTATTTCCGGAGATATTTGTCTGTTTGGAAATTTGTGTGAGTAAATGACGTCACAATCTGTCTCATTTGCATGTTTCAAAGACCTGGATATCTCTGGAATAAGATGAGTTATTGACTAAGAGAGAACGGTATTTGTCCTCATTTCAAAAGTACTTCTAAATAAACTCAAAATTTGGATCGGCGATTATTCCGTCGTAGTGCCACTTTAATTACAGATGGCGGTTATTTTGAAACCTATACCTTCCGTTCATATCGATGCTCATCATCATCATAAATTTTATTTAAAACCTAGGGTTGATGGGACTGTTTAGGCCTCTAGCAGGTACATTGCTAATATGCCGAGAAATAACATAAAAAAAAAAAATACTAAGCACTAAATTTACAAATATTAAACATTAAAATCTCATTGTACGCACAGCACGACAAAAAGACTCTAGATTAATCAGTGCTGTTCTCAAAGAGTCAGGTAAAGAGTTCCAAGTCGTTGTAAGCGCTGTACGAAGTTGAATTAAGACCAAAATGTGTGGTTTTAACTCTTGGAATACACAGTTTATTAAGTCCTCTAAGGTTTCTTAATATTATCCCTAATGGGAAAATAGTCCTTCAAGTACACAGGTGGATAATTGCACACGGACTTGTAGACAATAATAAGCAAATCTTGTATTCTCCAATCCTTCAGAGTATAGCCAATTTTATCAGTCAGGGAGATGAAGTCCAAAGACCGGTCGTCATAAATGCATCGCAAAGCTCTTTCATGTAGTTTATCCATCTTATTGGAGTCAGACTTTAGACAATGTTGCCAAACTGACGAACAGTATGTAAAGTAAAAGACATAACGAATGAGTTTTATAAACAACGTTTAGATGAAAAAGATAGAATTTTTCTCAACCTATGGAGAACATCCAATTGTTTGCCAACGTTCTTGCAAATTTTTGAGATGTTGCGAAAAATTAAGCCAAAATATTTCGCGGCGGCCATCTTGGAGATACCACCTGCGCTCTGTAGTTTCTGTCACGGAGCTCTGAAGTTTGTGTGCTACGAAAACCTTCGACAACTAATTCACTAATTCACTTGACACTTGGCAGTTTACCATTTTTTCGCTTTACTATATCCAAAAAATGCCTTCACAGCACTCTACTTTTCTACTTAAAAAATCAGACAGCTATTCTCTGTCGTCTATTGTAAAACTAAAGAGAGGTCGCAAAAGTGGTTTCGAAGGTTGTCTTTCGAATATGGCGGTCGCCATGAGCTTCCAGCTTCAATTTCAGAACAATGGATGCTCTATTCAGTCTCTTCACTAATCTCGAAAGAAGACTGGATCGAGCAACTATTGTTCAGAAAATGAAGCCGGAATTCTGCCATTACTAAGGGATCAACTGAGGATCCTATGAGGTTTTTTGTTGGATTATGTGCTCTTACCATCGATAAAATAAAATAATTTTACTATAAAGAGGACCAGAAGACATTTTTCAAATTGCTGGGTAAAACGATTCATGGCCTACAATCTTGGACAATAATGTTGTAACACCCCCCGCTCCCCCTAAATCAATGTTGTAACACCTTCGCTCCCGCTAAATAAATGTTGCCGCAAGCTTTCAAATGACAACATTGAATCGGGGGGGAGGGGGTTAAGTGTTACAACTACTTTTGTCCAAGATTGTCTGAGAGCCGATTTTTAAAAATTTTGTGATATAATTTTTTTTTTCTTTTTCGGAAGCTATAAAGACTGAAAATAATAGTTTCTGCTAACTTTTAAATTTTTTTTGTAATATGTACAGAAGTACGAGGCATTGTTATTGTCGACGTTTTACTCGTCCCGGTGTTTTCCATTGACGTTATGTCTGTTCTTAACTTGTGGTACAGAAAGATTCAAACAAATTTGAAAAAGAGAGTAAACCTTTCGTTTATCAACATGTGGGTTTGGATATTGTATAGGTTTTGGGTGTTGTGGGGTGGGGGGAGACGGTGTACACTATAAATATGTATTATGATTTAGTACCGCGGCGGTATTTTAAAACATTCATATCCGCGGTCACCGGACATAAATCCTATTGAAAATCTTTTTCACTTAGTCAAGAATAAACTAAATAATGATGCGATTGATCATAACATAATGTTCGAAAACTATGAGGATTTTGAAAATTGAATATTAAATACCTTGCAGAATTTTGACAAACAAATTATTGACAGCATAATCTCTTCTATGGGTAAACGAATAAAAAATATTAAAGAAAGAAAAGGCCAAAGAATAAAGTATTGATATGTAATAATACTCAGTAAATGATTGGAAATTAAAATATATATTAAATTTGCATTCGTATTTTTGTTAATTCTTATCATTTACACAATAACTATCAATTTGCACTACCTACTGACGGTCTACCACGGTCTACCAATACTTTATAATAACATTAATATACATACACTTCTCTTTGAAATCGTTGGTAGACCGTGGTAGATCGTTGTATATGGCCGATAATTGCGCAAAGGAAACTAAAAGAACTGTTTATGAATAAAGTTGGTTTGAATAAGATTCTATAAGATGCTTAGTGCCTTATTTCTTCGGTGCTTTTAATTCGTTTTGGAGATTGCTTCATCCTAACCTGTGCATCCCGGTGCATGCACGTTACCGTAAATAGCGTGGCAAGTCTTTTGTGCTTTTTCAAGCTAATCGTCCAAGCTTGGCAAATATATTGAAAAGTTACCCTCAACCCCACCCACCCCCAAAAAGTAATTAACGAATCATTAAATAAATAACGCTGTATACATTCCACTAATCACTAGATACATAGTCAAATATGATAAACAGAAGTGAGAGCATTTTCTCCCTTTTAATTCAAACCGGAGGTGTTTAGAAAACTTTTATCTTTTATTAATTAAATGTCTGTTCATTATGACGTTGAATAATTTTTATTTGGTAAAACCAAAGAACCCTGGACAGAAAGAGTATGATGGAAGAGCCTGGGCCGAGAAAATCCGTATTTACATTTCTATTCATTTTCAAATCCAAATTATTGACCTTTCTACTCAAGGAAATTACCTCAAATTTTGTAATTTCTTTATTTACTTTATTTTATAAATAGAAAACATGTTTTACGGCAATTTCATGAAATAAGTAAAATAAACAGCCAATAATCTTGGACAATAATGTTGCAACACCCCCGCTCCCCCTAAATCAATGTTGTAACACCTTCGCTCCCTCTAAATAAATGTTGCCGCAAGCATTCAAATGACAACATTGAATCGGGGGGGAGGGGGTTAGGTGTTACAACTACTTTTGTCCAAGATTGTACCTACAGATTTACTGCGACTTTGGTCCCTTATTAATGGCCGCCGTTGGCTCTAATTATCGAGTGAGAGAAACCTAATATGAGACGTAACGTCAAATTAGGTTCAAGATTTTATGCATTTAATGTTAGCAAAGAAATTAACTATATTGGCCAGACACTAAACCTATTTCGCGAGTGTCGCAGTTTGATTTGCTTGCAAACTCGGAGCTTCTAATGATCTCTCGTCAATTTACATTATGCAAATATGCAAGCTTCAAAATCAGCTCATCAGATACAATAGAAAGCTCAATCCAGTCCTATTTTTGAGATCAGTGAGTCTCTTTCAAACAGTGAACAAAACATACCAAACAAATGGCCAATCAATTTTTAACCAAAGATTATCAGTAATCACCATTTGAGCAACCAGGCTTTGGGCGCCTCCACAAAATAATGTTTTATGGGAGCTTCCGAAAAACTACAAAATTGTTTAGAAAAATAGGTGTGGCTATAGAAACTTATTGTTAAAGGGACAATGCAATAGGTGCTCTTGCTCACCAGCTGCAGACTTAAAGGCCCGCGTTTACACAGTTGATTTTTGCTGCAATATTTCTCTTTTTAACACATGCGATCGAATGGATTATAATGTATTGAACCATTTTTGCAGATCTATGAACGTTCAATACTGTAATGAGTCATCCACTATAACGCATACGTCAGGGTCAAAAAAATTACAGCAAAAATCGCCCGTCGGTAAACTGGCCTTAATGGCAAATGAAAACGTAACTAACCGTAAAGATAATGGTAAAATATATAACGTGCCCAATATGGTGGCTATGACGTCACTTGCAGTAGAGATAGGAATTGCGCCGACGACATATTAGTCAATAGAATAATAATTAATATTAGAGAGGATTTAATATATTCAAATACATATATGGAATATATTTCGGCGCTCTCACCTTTAATTTGAGCTAATGAGACAAGGTCAGAACAGTCAGTGATTTCGCCATATACATATTTAATTCGCCGCTTTCACTCGACACCAACATAATATGTATATGGAGAAATCACTGACTGTTCTGACCGTGTCTCAGTAGCTCAAAGGTTAGAGCGCCGAAACGTTGATTCGGAGACAAGGGTTCGATTCCCGGTTGGGGAAGTCACTTTTTCAATAGAATAGTTATAAATTATAGGTGAAAACCGCGTGTGCTAATCCATCGAGTTATAACAGCACGAGTGTTTATAAAGCTTGCGATATAGCCGATTGTTTTACTAGATTCTCGAATGCCGTTATAACGCAATAATCGCACAGCGACTACGTTTATTATTATTTTTTTTTAAATAAATCTTTGAAATGTTCTAGTTTTGTGTACAGTGTTTTTTGTAAATATACACTGTGCAGGTGGAATCATTAGAACTCAGGTACGTCGGTATTATTATATTGCTAGTACTACATAAATACATACACCTATCCTTATTTGCAGCTTCAGTTTAAACTTTCAACCAAAACAGATTATTTCAAACTAATTTTTCAGTGCATGATTATGCAATTTGAAGTCCATTTTGTGAGTGTTTGACCTGGAATAATTTACTATACCCCACATAATTCCTCTACAAAACGTATTAATATTCATATAAAGCAAAAAGCAAGTATTTTGGCAATAGCGCGTAATGTTTACGAAACAGCGGCTTTTACCTTTAATTTAAACGTCTTCGACAAAGAACCGTCTTCAAAGGACATGCATTCCACCTCTTCGGAAGACAAAAACAACGAGTAATCGAAGTAAATTAACCGTCTGGCGTCAGACAGAGTAAAATCGTCTGGCGTAAAGCTTTTCAACTCGTTGAGAAAAAAACTAATGTTTTTTTAAAATTAACATTATTTTTTTTAAATTAATTTTTGAAAAAAACTAATGTTTTTTTCCAATTATATTAGTATGGCTAGACATAGCTAGAGCAGGGCCGGATTAACGTTGCGCGAGGCCTGTGGCATATTTTTAGCGCGAGCCCCCCCCCCCCCAACGTTATGAACACCTAACTAAATAAATTCAAAGACACAAAAGATTAAAAAAAATCGTTTTCAGTTTTCTCCCCCCAAAGACAAATAATAAATAAATATATAAATATATAATAATAATATATAAAATAATATATATAATAATATATTTTATAAATTATTATAAAATTTGAACGTTGGGATCGGTAAATTTCTTCCGCCACCATCGGACCTCCCTAAAATTTATCATCGGACCTCCTGTACTTTCGTTTGGGCCCCGCGCTGGAAGCCAATACAAAAAAGGCTATCAGAAAGCGTGGGGGAGGGCCCTAAAAAAGCGGGGCTCCTAAATGCGCGAGGCCCTTAAAGAGCGTCCCCCTAAAAGATCGGTCTTTTAGGGCTCCCGCTCTTTTAGGGGCCCGCTCTTTTATAGGCCCAGCGCTTTTAAGGGCCTCGCGCATTTAGGGGCCTCGTGCTTTTATGAGCCCGCTCTTTTAGGGGCGGGGCCCTTAAAAGGGCGGGGCCCCTAAAAGCGCGAGGCCCCCAAAAGCGCGAGGCCCGTGGCATATGCCACTTCTGCCATATGGTTAATCCGGCACGAGGCTAGGAGAGAAGCTACTTAAGGTAATCTACCTACGGGCTTCATCTACACAAGACTTTACAAACGGGTGTAGCCAACCCATAAACCCTTGCCACGCGAGTGTTATATTGGTTCCCAGACCCTTCTGTCAGTACTAGGCGCAAAAAATGGCGTCACATGCATGATAAGAGGTGGCAGGTAAGCTTGGATTAGATGAAAAAGTTTTCTTGTCTTTCCGAGCTTCTAGATTTCAAAATTATCTGGGGGAGGACCCCGCACCCCCCTAAAAATGCGGTCACTGATTACCTGCTTGTCGACTTCAGCCCGCCTCCCCCCCCCCCAAACTTTAAATCCTACGCCTCTGGTGCAGCGACCGTGTTTTGTGCGTTATATTGACAAAAGGTTTTCAACTCGTTGGGCGCAGCGACCGTCTTCAAAGGACATACATTCCACCTCTTCGGAAGACAAAAATCTTGACAAGATCTTGAAAAAGATTCCCACAGATCTTGACAAGATTCCCACAGTGCTGGCTTTGGCACAGATACATGTACGCATAGCGGACCTTTTGTTTATTCTCGAACAGTGTTACTTCCTATACTAATCACGTGGTTTTTTAGATGATATAGGTCCTATAAAATTTCAAATGTGGGATACGGCCGGTCAAGAACGCTTCTCGTGTCTTTTGCCTACCTACATACGGGATTCAAGCGTGGCGTTGGTTCTCTATGACATCACTAACAAAGCAAGCTTCGATGGTAAGTGTGTTAATCTTTCGTTTCCTTTTACAATAATAATAGTAATAATAATAATTAATAATAATAATTAATAATAATAATTAATAATAATAATTAATAATAATAATTAATAATAATAATTAATAATAATAATTAATAATAATAATTAATAATAATAATTAATAATAATAATTAATAATAATAATTAATAATAATAATTAGCACAAGGGCCCTAGATGCCAGTCATGAAGAACTTTAATAACAACAAAGTGAATAATAATACTGATTTTTCAGTTACACGTGCAAAAGGAGCTTCAAGCTCTGCACAAAATGAAGACCTTGTGTGTAACGAGGTTTTTGCTAGGCGGCCAAGTCGTCGACTTTACTCAAACAGAAAGGGAAAGTAACAAGGAATGAGAAAGGTAGCAGGAAGTGAGAAAATCTGATTATGAGGTGGCGATGGAGTGTAGAATTAGGGCGGGAAATGATGGTGTTAAAGGAGGATTGTGTAGGAATGTACACATGACATATATTGTATGGAGAGGAATATGTTTGAAATTACTGAGAACCCAATGAATCAAACTATGGTATAAATAATAATCTTTAATTATCCATCCTAAGAATAAAAATACAATGGATTTACAAATAATTTGATAAAAAAAATTATACAATTAGTAAAACTATTTAAAATATTGTTAAATAATATACTCTACGTTTAAAATATTCAGTTAAACAACCAGGAGCCTGGCTGCTCTGGGAATAAATGAATTTGAATGTCTATTTGTTCCCGAGATTGATATAGGAAGAGGGCTGGGCTTTGCTCTTAGATTATATTTATGAATTGTTGAATTTGTCACAAAGATACGATTTGGGTGTTCATTATCATTTAGTATCCTTGTAGCTTCACGTTTGGTAGCATTCTCTCTCCTCTCCTCCAAAGTGTCCAGGCTTCTATCTTGCACGCGCTGTAAGTCTACCGCCAGATATTTTGGTATAGACCTCCCCATAGCGGTGATGCATATTCAACAAGCGGGCGAATTTTGGTACAATATACTTTTATACCAATCTCACTTGGTAGATTTGCCTTTCTACATTCGCGCAGATAATATAATCTCTTACTGGCTTTCTTGATTGTTTGTTCGACATGGTAGTTCCACCGCAGATCATCTTGTTGCCATACTCCAAGTAACTTGAACTTTGACACCCTCTCCAGAACTGATGAATGGTATAATTGTGGCGAAAGGATGGTTGACAGAAGTAGAGATAGAATCGATAAGAAGGAAGGTAAAAAGGGAGAAGCAAGGTGAAGAAGAGACAGGTGGAGTAGAAATTGAAGTGGATTAAGTCACCTCGGAAGAACGAGAGGCCGGGAGGTAGGCTATAGGGGATAGATTGGATGAGAGCGGTAAACAGAACATGTAAACAGAATGAAGCAGCTCCAGGATAATCGTTTGTTTTCATCAAATCAAGGTAGATTCTTTAAATCGTTTGAAGATGGGAAAACTAGAACAGTATCACCAAACCCTGAAGAGTCAACAAAGTTCTGGACGAATATTTGGGGAACTAATGTTAACCATAATGATCAAGCAGAATGGATCCAAAGGATTGAGGAGAAATTCCAGGTAGATAAACAGGAGAATATTAACATAACACGAGAGAATGTTGAAAACCACGTAAGGAAAATGTCAAACTGGAAGGGACCAGGTCCTGATGGTATACAAGGCTTCTGGTTGAAAAACTTTACCTGGATGTGTAACAACAGGACATATGTGCCTGATTGGATGGCAGAAGGACCGACTATATTGCTAATGAAAGATTCTACAAAAGGACCAGAGGCGAATAATTATAGACCAATTGCATGCCTGAACCTTTTATGGAAACTGTTGACAGGTATGTTTAGTGAAAAAAACATACTCTCACTTTCTCACAGCAAAACAATATTCTCCCTGTTGAACAGAAAGACTGCAGAAAAGATGTCAAGGAACAAAAGATCACCTCTCCATTGATAAGTGTATACTAAAAACATTGCATTTGTATGGAATTTAGGATATCCAAATGTGCAGTAGTGACATTAAAGAGAGCACGAAGAGTGGAAAACTCCAGGATGGAGAGAAAATGACGGAGCGTGATTGGGAATGATGTAAATATCTAGGTGTGTTGTAAATTGATACCATCATGTGTTATGAAATGAAGAATGCGTTGCAAATTCATTGAGAAGCTTGTATTATTATGTAGTAGCGAAGAGATACTGATAAAGCAGTTACTACAGCATAGAGTATAGTGAAAGAACAGATAGAGGGGAAGGAAGAATACAAGAAAAGGATAGATGCAGAGAAGAAGGAGGAGGAGGTGGAAAATATGAAATTGCACGAGCTGTTTGAGAGCGAAACAAAGGATTTTCAAATATAAAAACCATGGAATTGGTTTAGTAAAGGCGATCTCAAACGTGAAACAGAAAGCATAATATAGCTGCTGCACAAGATCAAGCTGCAAATACAAACTCCATCAAGAAGGGTATATACATGTACATAGGTTGGATGTCTCGGATATATGTCGGTTATATGGAGAGAAGGTAGAGAGTGTGATGCATATTGTAAGTACATACACAGAAACACAGAAACATTACAAGAGGAGAATCGACAAAGTATGCCTGAATCTTCATGGGATCCTGTGTAGAAAGTTCGGCTTAGAAGTCAGTGATAAATTGTACCAGCACAAAGATGACAGTTTGGTATAGAACGAGAGAATCAAAATCCCACATCCTAACAGATCGAGAAATCAAACACAGAAGACCGTTCACAGTAAGATATTAGATACATCCTGTATTTTTGAAAGGAACAAATGAGGTAAGGGATGAGGAAGCAACATGGCAATGGTTAAGGAAAGGAACGCTATAAAAGAAACAAAAGCACTCAGAACCAAATGGGTAAGACACCATATTGACAAACAGCTCGAAATTCCACCAACCTGCAGGATCTGTGGACTTGTAGATGAAACCATCGCACATGTATTCTCGAAATGCATTCCTCTTGCTCAAAAGGATTTTTGATAGTTGCCCCCCAATAATTTTCTCTGCCCCCCCCCCATTTCTCCCCCCCCCCAACCGCTGGAATGTGTAGACATATTTATTATTTTTAATACGTTATAACACAGATAACTAAAAAATAAAGTAAAAATAACTGGTGGAAACCTAGCGAAAATGAAGCAAACTGAATAACAGAATAAGTATTGAAGAAATCAAAAGCGCTTACAACCACGCTCTGGTGTGACAGTGTTTTGTGTTTGTTTTAATACGTGTTAATACGTTTGAATTTTGCATGTTGTGGGGATCATTCTAAAAAGTAACGTGTTCTGGCCTTTGCTAAAGGTACAGGCATGACTTGTCAACTGTTGTCAACTCGTAGTCTAATGTAACTCGTCTTACACGTACATTTATAACATTTATGTCAAAAAAGGTTTTGCCCCCCCCCAAAAAAAAATTAGTTTGCCCTTCAATTGCCCCCCAAAGTTTGAGGCCTGGCGCCGCCACTGTTCATTTCTACCTGATATTACTGAAACTGACAATAAACGAAGGTTTAGTATATGCCCAGGCTGACTATATGCCACTACACAGACAGAGAAGTTACTGTATTTAGATTACAAATCTATATTATTAACTTATTTATGTATTACAATTAAAAATAGTCAAGTCATTGCTTCACACTTGAATGCATTAATCAAATAAATGAATGACAACGTTTACCTTGTATTTAATATAAAATTAAACAATGAACAAACAAAACATTGAATATAATACATTTCAGTAAATAGAGATTTACATACTGGTTGATTTGGTCCATCGGATCCGTCCATGTCATAAATAGGACATTGACAACAAAAAATAAGTATAGATCAAAGTATATATGACCTAAATAACATATATAATGACCTAATAATATGACCTAAATAACATATATAATGACCTAATAATGTGACCTAAAAAACATAAATAATGACCTAATAATGTGACGTAAATAACATATATAATGACCTAATAATATGACCTAAATAACATATATAATTAACTAATAATGTGACCTAAATAACCGGAATATCGTAGTTTGAGGTTGTAAAAATGCTCGTAACACATATTAAAGGTGGATTAGGGTTGTCTATCACATGAACTGTGACGTCATGTGCTGGGTAAAGCGGTAAGTGTCGGCAGAAATGCCAATAAATTAAGCTTCTTTCTCAACGTTATTTTAATAATCGCTATACATGCAGGCAATACATGGTCCCACGATAAGTAATATAAAAGTACAAAATACAACACTTCCCAGCACATGACGTCACAGAAATGGGGACATTTTTACTTCGTTTATTCAACTTCGCCAAACTACTGTCTAAGTATATACTTCGAAAGTACTTATTCTTTGTTGTCAATGTCCTTTAAAACCACTAAATTCATCACAGACATACAGCATGGATTTTCAACCTGCAACCAGCAGTAATTTAAACCATCCGCGTACACGACCGCGTAGGGGACTGAAACTGACCTCCATGTCCGCCATGTTTGGCTTCACTTTTTTCCCGGTCGGCGTTAGATCATATTGAGCTAACGTACAGTCCGTGTCTTTGGGACGATGTTTTTTAACTGGTCGGCATTACTTAACCATATCCTAACCCTAACCCTCCGCCTAATGACTTTCCTAACCCTAAACCCCCGCTTTAAGTAAAAAAACATCCCAAAGACGCGGAATGTACATTAGCTCAATATGATTTAACGCCGACCTTTTTTCCCGACAAAAGACCAGAACATAGTATATATAGAGCTCACTTGGTTGGGCATGCACGGCCAGAAAATGTAGTTTTTGAAGCCTTAGAGAATCGCATTTTCAGCTATTTCTGCGAGGAATTTGTGGAAAATAAAAAGAGCGATATTCACACATTTTTGGACAGAAAGAGGTTGTATGTAATGAAGCTATATGTATAGCTATATGTAAGTATAGGAGGAGCTCACTGGTTGTGACCTGCAATGTAATTATATTGCAAATTAGTAATCGCTATGGAAAATTAAGGTTTAATTTCACGCGTGTTTTCAAAGTTTCACTTAGTTGAAAACACAAGTGAAATTAAAGCTTAATTTGACGAGGAACCATGTGATTATCTGTTAATCATATAGGCAAAGGCAAAATTCATTCATAAACTTAAGGTAGCCAACTAAATATCAAAGCCAAGCGTGAAAAGCAACTATACAATCCACTGAAAGTAAAAAGTACATTACAACAAACTTTATTGAGTAAAACATTGACTTAAGAGAACAGGAGAGCTTGGATTTACAAGTAAAACAACATTATAACTTAAGTGTTTCCCGCTGGCGTCTCCACCAATCAGGTACAAGTAATTTTGCCCTGAATTTAGAAAAAATGCCCTCATTATTATTCGAGTAATTTTGACCTTTATATGATTGGGAGTGTTACAGGAGGTAATTATTCTTGTAACTTACAATTTGAAACTCCGTTCGGCGTTGCAAGTTGAAAGAAAATTGGCCTCGTATAACAGCGCCTTTAGATTTGAGATTTCGCGAGCCTGTTTACAATAGAATGTTTACTTCCGTGTTTTAGAAGTCAGTAAATGGATCGTGAAAGTACGATCGGAAAGGGGAAGTGACGTGATCATAATATTGGTGGGAAGCAAAGTTGATGAGGAAACAAAAAGACAGGTATGCCTGCATATATTTTCAATATACCAGTAAACACTTAATTTCTGGTCCCGACGAAATCAGTGAGATTTAATTCCCGAAGTAGTGTCGATGTTTCCTCGACTCCGTCTCGGAAAACATCGAGGCTCGACGGAATTAACTATCTCAATGCTTTTCCGAGTTAAGGACCAGTCAAGTGATTTGTTATATATATATATATATATATATATATATATATATATATATATAATAGGTAATATTTGGCATTTCACTCGATCAAACTACATGTTGAAAGGATTTATGGTGAAGGAAAATTTCGAGTGTTGGAATACATACATTTTAAGACCAAACCGGGACCAGTTGCGAAAAATGCAACTTAGCGGCCTTCCGGTAGGAATTGAACCCGCGACTCTGCGATTGCTAGTGCAGTGCTCTGACCACTGAGCTACGGAAGCCGTTGCCGAGAGCCTAGTCACGAGTTCTGTATATATGGTGGTAATGCCGGGATAAGATTCTGGGTATATTATAGGTAATATTTGGCATTTCACTCGATCAAACTACATGTTGAAAGGATTTATGGTGAAGGAAAATTTCGAGTGTTGGAATACATACATTTTAAGACCAAACCGGGACCAGTTGCGAAAAATGCAACTTAGCGGCCTTCCGGTAGGAATTGAACCCGCGACTCTGCGATTGCTAGTGCAGTGCTCTGACCACTGAGCTACGGAAGCCGTTGCCGAGAGCCTAGTCACGAGTTCTGTATATATGGTGGTAATGCCGGGATAAGATTCTGGGTATATTATAGGTAATATTTGGCATTTCACTCGATCAAACTACATGTTGAAAGGATTTATGGTGAAGGAAAATTTCGAGTGTTGGAATACATACATTTTAAGACCAAACCGGGACCAGTTGCGAAAAATGCAACTTAGCGGCCTTCCGGTAGGAATTGAACCCGCGACTCTGCGATTGCTAGTGCAGTGCTCTGACCACTGAGCTACGGAAGCCGTTGCCGAGAGCCTAGTCACGAGTTCTGTATATATGGTGGTAATGCCGGGATAAGATTCTGGGTATATTATAGGTAATATTTGGCATTTCACTCGATCAAACTACATGTTGAAAGGATTTATGGTGAAGGAAAATTTCGAGTGTTGGAATACATACATTTTAAGACCAAACCGGGACCAGTTGCGAAAAATGCAACTTAGCGGCCTTCCGGTAGGAATTGAACCCGCGACTCTGCGATTGCTAGTGCAGTGCTCTGACCACTGAGCTACGGAAGCCGTTGCCGAGAGCCTAGTCACGAGTTCTGTATATATGGTGGTAATGCCGGGATAAGATTCTGGGTATATTATAGGTAATATTTGGCATTTCACTCGATCAAACTACATGTTGAAAGGATTTATGGTGAAGGAAAATTTCGAGTGTTGGAATACATACATTTTAAGACCAAACCGGGACCAGTTGCGAAAAATGCAACTTAGCGGCCTTCCGGTAGGAATTGAACCCGCGACTCTGCGATTGCTAGTGCAGTGCTCTGACCACTGAGCTACGGAAGCCGTTGCCGAGAGCCTAGTCACGAGTTCTGTATATATGGTGGTAATGCCGGGATAAGATTCTGGGTATATTATAGGTAATATTTGGCATTTCACTCGATCAAACTACATGTTGAAAGGATTTATGGTGAAGGAAAATTTCGAGTGTTGGAATACATACATTTTAAGACCAAACCGGGACCAGTTGCGAAAAATGCAACTTAGCGGCCTTCCGGTAGGAATTGAACCCGCGACTCTGCGATTGCTAGTGCAGTGCTCTGACCACTGAGCTACGGAAGCCGTTGCCGAGAGCCTAGTCACGAGTTCTGTATATATGGTGGTAATGCCGGGATAAGATTCTGGGTATATTATAGGTAATATTTGGCATTTCACTCGATCAAACTACATGTTGAAAGGATTTATGGTGAAGGAAAATTTCGAGTGTTGGAATACATACATTTTAAGACCAAACCGGGACCAGTTGCGAAAAATGCAACTTAGCGGCCTTCCGGTAGGAATTGAACCCGCGACTCTGCGATTGCTAGTGCAGTGCTCTGACCACTGAGCTACGGAAGCCGTTGCCGAGAGCCTAGTCACGAGTTCTGTATATATGGTGGTAATGCCGGGATAAGATTCTGGGTATATTATAGGTAATATTTGGCATTTCACTCGATCAAACTACATGTTGAAAGGATTTATGGTGAAGGAAAATTTCGAGTGTTGGAATACATACATTTTTAAGACCAAACCGGGACCAGTTGCGAAAAATGCAACTTAGCGGCCTTCCGGTAGGAATTGAACCCGCGACTCTGCGATGCTAGTGCAGTGCTCTGACCACTGAGCTACGGAAGCCGTTGCCGAGAGCCTAGTCACGAGTTCTGTATATATGGTGGTAATGCCGGGATAAGATTCTGGGTATATTATAGGTAATATTTGGCATTTCACTCGATCAAAACTACATGATGAAAGGATTTTATGGTGAAGGAAAATTTCGAGTGTTGGAATACATACATTTTAAGACCAAACCGGGACCAGTTGCGAAAAATGCAACTTAGCGACCTTCCGGTAGGAATTGAACCCGCGACTCTGCGATTGCTAGTGCAGTGCTCTGACCACTGAGCTACGGAAGCCGTTGCCGAGAGCCTAGTCACGAGTTCTGTATATATGGTGGTAATGCCGGGATAAGATTCTGGGTATATTATAGGTAATATTTGGCATTTCACTCGATCAAACTACATGTTGAAAGGATTTATGGTGAAGGAAATTTCGAGTGTTGGAATACATACATTTTAAGACCAAACCGGGACCAGTTGCGAAAAATGCAACTTAGCGGCCTTTCCGGTAGGAATTTGAACCCGCGACTCTGCGATTGCTAGTGCAGTGCTCTGACCACTGAGCTACGGAAGCCGTTGCCGAGAGCCTAGTCACGAGTTCTGTATATATGGTGGTAATGCCGGGATAAGATTCTGGGTATATTATAGGTAATATTTGGCATTTCACTCGATCAAACTACATGTTGAAAGGATTTATGGTGAAGGAAAATTTCGAGTGTTGGAATACATACATTTTAAGACCAAAACCGGGACCAGTTGCGAAAAATGCAACTTAGCGGCCTTCCGGTAGGAATTGAACCCGCGACTCTGCGATTGCTAGTGCAGTGCTCTGACCACTGAGCTACGGAAGCCGTTGCCGAGAGCCTAGTCACGAGTTCTGTATATATGGTGGTAATGCCGGGATAAGATTCTGGGTATATTATAGGTAATATTTGGCATTTCACTCGATCAAACTACATGTTGAAAGGATTTATGGTGAAGGAAAATTTCGAGTGTTGGAATACATACATTTTTAAGACCAAACCGGGACCAGTTGCGAAAAATGCAAACTTAGCGGCCTTCCGGTAGGAATTGAAACCCGCGACTCTGCGATTGCTAGTGCAGTGCTCTGACCACTGAGCTACGGAAGCCGTTGCCGAGAGCCTAGTCACGAGTTCTGTATATATGGTGGTAATGCCGGGATAAGAATCTGGGTATATTATAGGTAATATTTGGCATTTCACTCGATCAAACTACATGTTGAAAGGATTTATGGTGAAGGAAAATTTCGAGTGTTGGAATTACATACATTTTAAGACCAAAACCGGGACCAGTTGCGAAAAAATGCAACTTAGCGGCCTTCCGGTAGGAATTGAACCCGCGACTCTGCGATTGCTAGTGCAGTGCTCTGACCACTGAGCTACGGAAGCCGTTGCCGAGAGCCTAGTCACGAGTTCTGTATATATGGTGGTAATGCCGGGATAAGATTCTGGGTATATTATAGGTAATATTTGGCATTTCACTCGATCAAACTACATGTTGAAAGGATTTATGGTGAAGGAAAATTTCGAGTGTTGGAATACATACATTTTAAGACCATAAACCGGGACCAGTTGCGAAAAAATGCAACTTAGCGGCCTTCCGGTAGGAATTGAACCCGCGACTCTGCGATTGCTAGTGCAGTGCTCTGACCACTGAGCTACGGAAGCGTTTGCCGAGAGCCTAGTCACGAGTTCTGTATATATGGTGGTAATGCGGGATAAGATTCTGGGTATATTATAGGTATTATTTGGCATTTCACTCGATCAAACTACATGTTGAAAGGATTTATGGTGAAGGAAAATTTCGAGTGTTGGAATACATACATTTTAAGACCAAACGGGACCAGTTGCGAAGAAAATGCAACTTAGCGGCCTTCCGGTAGGAATTGAACCCGCGACTCTGCGATTGCTAGTGCAGTGCTCTGACCACTGAGCTACGGAAGCCGTTGCCGAGAGCCTAGTCACGAGTTCTGTATATATGGTGGTAATGCCGGGATAAGATTCTGGGTATATTATAGGTAATATTTGGCATTTCACTCGATCAAACTACATGTTGAAAGGATTTATGGTGAAGGAAAATTTCGAGTGTTGGAATACATACATTTTAAGACCAAACCGGGACCAGTTGCGAAAAATGCAACTTAGCGGCCTTCCGGTAGGAATTGAACCCGCGACTCTGCGATTGCTAGTGCAGTGCTCTTGACCACTGAGCTACGGAAGCCGTTGCCGAGAGCCTAGTCACGAGTTCTGTATATATGGTGGTAATGCCGGGATAAGATTCTGGGTATATTATAGGTAATATTTGGCATTTCACTCGATCAAACTACATGTTGAAAGGATTTATGGTGAAGGAAAATTTCGAGTGTTGGAATACATACATTTTAAGACCAAACCGGGACCAGTTGCGAAAAATGCAACTTAGCGGCCTTCCGGTAGGAATTGAACCCGCGACTCTGCGATTGCTAGTGCAGTGCTCTGACCACTGAGCTACGGAAGCCGTTGCCGAGAGCCTAGTCACGAGTTCTGTATTATATGGTGGTAATGCCGGGATAAGATTCTGGGTATATATTAGGTAATATTTGGCATTTCACTCGATCAAACTACATGTTGAAAGGATTTATGGTGAAGGAAAATTTCGAGTGTTGGAATACATACATTTTAAGAACAAACCGGGACCAGTTGCGAAAAAATGCATACTTAGCGGCCTTCGGTAGGAATTGAACCGCGACTCTGCGATTGCTAGTGCAGTGCTCTGACCACTGAGCTACGGAAGCCGTTGCCGAGAGCCTAGTCACGAGTTCTGTATATATGGTGGTAATGCCGGGATAAGATTCTGGGTATATTATAGGTAATATTTGGCATTTCACTCGATCAAACTACATGTTGAAAGGATTTATGGTGAAGGAAAATTTCGAGTGTTGGAATACATACATTTTAAGACCAAACCGGGACCAGTTGCGAAAAATGCAACTTAGCGGCCTTCCGGTAGGAATTGAACCCGCGACTCTGCGATTGCTAGTGCAGTGCTCTGACCACTGAGCTACGGAAGCCGTTGCCGAGAGCCTAGTCACGAGTTCTGTATATATGGTGGTAATGCCGGGATAAGATTCTGGGTATATTATAGGTAATATTTGGCATTTCACTCGATCAAACTACATGTTGAAAGGATTTATGGTGAAGGAAAATTTCGAGTGTTGGAATACATACATTTTAAGACCAAACCGGGACCAGTTGCGAAAAATGCAACTTAGCGGCCTTCCGGTAGGAATTGAACCCGCGACTCTGCGATTGCTAGTGCAGTGCTCTGACCACTGAGCTACGGAAGCCGTTGCCGAGAGCCTAGTCACGAGTTCTGTATATATGGTGGTAATGCCGGGATAAGATTCTGGGTATATTATAGGTAATATTTGGCATTTCACTCGATCAAACTACATGTTGAAAGGATTTATGGTGAAGGAAAATTTCGAGTGTTGGAATACATACATTTTAAGACCAAACCGGGACCAGTTGCGAAAAATGCAACTTAGCGGCCTTCCGGTAGGAATTGAACCCGCGACTCTGCGATTGCTAGTGCAGTGCTCTGACCACTGAGCTACGGAAGCCGTTGCCGAGAGCCTAGTCACGAGTTCTGTATATATGGTGGTAATGCCGGGATAAGATTCTGGGTATATTATAGGTAATATTTGGCATTTCACTCGATCAAACTACATGTTGAAAGGATTTATGGTGAAGGAAAATTTCGAGTGTTGGAATACATACATTTTAAGACCAAACCGGGACCAGTTGCGAAAAATGCAACTTAGCGGCCTTCCGGTAGGAATTGAACCCGCGACTCTGCGATTGCTAGTGCAGTGCTCTGACCACTGAGCTACGGAAGCCGTTGCCGAGAGCCTAGTCACGAGTTCTGTATATATGGTGGTAATGCCGGGATAAGATTCTGGGTATATTATAGGTAATATTTGGCATTTCACTCGATCAAACTACATGTTGAAAGGATTTATGGTGAAGGAAAATTTCGAGTGTTGGAATACATACATTTTAAGACCAAACCGGGACCAGTTGCGAAAAATGCAACTTAGCGGCCTTCCGGTAGGAATTGAACCCGCGACTCTGCGATTGCTAGTGCAGTGCTCTGACCACTGAGCTACGGAAGCCGTTGCCGAGAGCCTAGTCACGAGTTCTGTATATATGGTGGTAATGCCGGGATAAGATTCTGGGTATATTATAGGTAATATTTGGCATTTCACTCGATCAAACTACATGTTGAAAGGATTTATGGTGAAGGAAAATTTCGAGTGTTGGAATACATACATTTTAAGACCAAACCGGGACCAGTTGCGAAAAATGCAACTTAGCGGCCTTCCGGTAGGAATTGAACCCGCGACTCTGCGATTGCTAGTGCAGTGCTCTGACCACTGAGCTACGGAAGCCGTTGCCGAGAGCCTAGTCACGAGTTCTGTATATATGGTGGTAATGCCGGGATAAGATTCTGGGTATATTATAGGTAATATTTGGCATTTCACTCGATCAAACTACATGTTGAAAGGATTTATGGATCAAACTACATGTTGAAATGATCAAACTACATGTTGAAAGGATTTATTATATATGGCTGTGCTATTTCCTGTGTTCTGGTTGGTCGACGCACGGTCCGTAAAATCCCGTATCCGCATGTGCGGGTAACAGGTCCGGGCTCGCATGTTTTTTGTTTGGGCAATCGGTACGTTTTGACGGGAAAATTTCTGAGTTGATTTGAATGAAAATAAAAGAGAACTAGTAATCTCCATTGAAAATACCGAGCAATAAAATATACTGGAACATTATTGCTTTTCTTTAAAGTTTTCAATAAAAGCACGGAAAATTAATGCCTAACTGATGTAAAATGAAGCGAAACATACTAGTGACGAAGTAAGGTAAACGGCAACATCTGAAGAAGATGAAGACGAAAACAGCGTTAAAACAGAGAAGAAAATTAACTAAAGCCATATAATAAATACTTTATTAACCTCGTTTGTTCGGTCTGTACTGGAAAGTATTTGCCTTCGGTTTTATCGCACAAACCCCTATATATATATATATATATATATATATATATATATATATATATATATATATATATATATATATATATATATATATATTTAATGTGCAGCAGAAAAAAATAGTGTACGTGTCTGTTTGTTTTCATATATTGTTTACTTTAAGCCCATAGCTTTTTAAATATGAGTCCTAAACATGTGTAGTATATATAAAAAATATATATACTAGCAGTGTATTACGTAATGGAAAATGTTTTTAATTTTAAAATTTGTCATGATAATGGTATATTCATCAGAATTTTAACAAATGCCATTTGGTGTGTAAATCAGCAGCCTTCTAGGCAAAGGTAAACATGCTTAAAATTTGAAAAAAAAAAAAAAAAAATTTCCAAAAATAAAAATGAATTTTTTATTTCTTTATTCAGGTTATAACTTTTTAACTACTCCTAAAATTGAAAAAAAAGAAGATATTATGTTCTTCCAAACGGCCCAGCAGTCTTTGCAATCGTAGTACGTTTCTAGTTTCGGTTATTGGCTAAATTTTACCTGTTGGGGATCTCTCTATAGTTAGTATACTGGGTCTCTGAGTTCATTTGTTCGTTCGACCTAGGTTCCAGTAGAAGACGCGGTCATAAAGGCCCAGATGATGGGAATACGGCACATTGAGACTAGTGCAAAAACCGGATACAACGTCAGCGAACTGTTTCAAATGATTATTGAAGACATCGTTATTGCACAGCAATCGGACACGTCGAATAAAACGCAGAAGGAAATAATACTAGTTGGAGATAGACCTTTGCATTCACGGAACTGGAAATGTCCTTGCTAAATGTTTTCAGATTCAGAACTTTAAATTTATATGAAAGCGCACAAAATATTATTAATGATTAGAAATTATACAGTGTACAGTTATAAAATTTACAGCTTAAAACCAACATTCGGCTAATTTGGCATACTTTTGATTCATTATTTACTTTGTTTTCGCCTGTCTGTATCCTAGAAAATCAGACAAGGGTGATGATCTCGCCGCGGCAGGTATCCATTTCTTACAAAAGATTTATATATATATATAAATATATATATATATATAAATATATATATATATATATATATATATATATATATATATATATATATATATATATATATATATATATATATATATATATATATATATATATATATATATATATATATATATATATATATATATATATATATATATATATATATATATATATATATATGTAATGTTTAAAACACGAGCAGCAGTGTTTTATCAGATATAAAACAAGAGGCGCAGCCGAGTGTTTTATATCTGATAAAACACTGCTGCGAGTGTTTTAAACGGCTTAAAAAACGACCAGCATTTGGTAAGTTCGTTGGCGTGAGTAATTTTGAAATATAACGTTGTCTAAGCCGAGAAAATCAAAGCTAAAGTTTATGTAAATTAGGATGAATCTTTATCACATATAAAGATACGACACGGTGGTGATTTTCCTTTGTGTTTTCTTCATGCATTATTAATGATAGATCGGGTCCACAAAACACACTGTTTCCCTCGGTCTCAGTAAATAAGTGATAAATATAAAAGATTTATATGTACTATTTACAAAACGAGTTGGAGGGCTTTATCGGTGTATAAAGACGCGAGCCGAAGGCGAGCGGCTTTATACACCGATAAAGCCCGATAACGAGTTTTGTAAATGGCTTCAAAAACGTCCATTAATTAGTATTTATCTATTGTGTGAAATTATTTAGCAATGCAAACGAGGGACACGCTGCAGTGCGTTTGGACTGCTGCTTGTGCCGCAGCATAGTTTTGGTATAATTGTGAGATGAAGCGCTTCAGGTGGCTGAATGAGTGTTCTATCAAATTTAAAGACACTGATGTTTTATTAATGAGTGTTCTATCACATTTAAAGACACTGATGTTTTATTAATGAGTGTTCTATCACATTTAAAGACACGGATGTTTTATTAATCAGTTCTGTACTACATGGTAGAAACATTGATTAAAGATGCATTTCTTTTGTGTTTTCTTCATGCATTATTAATGAGTTTTTGAAATATATTTAAAAAACTCATTAATAATGCATGAAGAAAACACAAAGCAAAATCACCACCGTGTCGTGTCCTAATTTACCGTGTCCTAATTTACATAAACTTTAGCTTTGATTTTCTCGGCTTAGACAACGTTATTTTTCAAAATTACTACGCCAACGAACTTACCAAATGCTGGTCTTATATCTGATAAAACACTGCTGCTCGTGTTTTAAACATTACATATATATATATATATATATATATCAAGATATAAAAATTGTTAGTTGATAGACAAGAGTGCTCAATACCAAAAGAGGTAGAGCGAGATATACATATCTAAACTTTATTCTTTAAAATGTGACTACTCGGAGTTTCACGCTCATGGCGATCATCAGGATGATCGTGAAAATGAGCGTGAAACTCCGAGTAGTTACATTTTAAAGAATAAAGTTTATATATATATATATATATATATATAAACATCACGATCTTAAAGATGGGATGTGGGATATACTACATTGCTCTAAAACACATATCATCAAGAAGTCTTACGTCATAACCCACTCAGTACTGCATAAAACAGTTTTAATTGAGTGGACTGACAACTAGATGAGTAGTGTCTAGGTCAATCAGCAATCGCGGACAGCTGTTTCTCCCTACTTGGGGCTCGTTAGCGCGATGAAGCTGATGAGCTAGCACATCCAAATAGGTATATAAACATCACAATCTTATAAAGATGGGATGTGGGATATACCACGCTGCTCTAAAACACATATCATCAAGAAGTCTTACGTCATAATCCACACAGTACTGCATAAAACAGTTTTAACTGAGTGGACTGACACTAGCGATTGACCTACAATCATGGCCAAAAGTCGTGGGACAGTGTTGTTGAGTTCTTGAAAAATCCAGCCCCCCCATCCCCCATCAATGTTGTATTTTTTGGTGTTTCAAACGACAACGCACACATAATTCTCATATAGTTACATTTTATTCAACATTGTAGGGGGGAAGGGGGGGGGGGTGTTCATATGTGATAATATAATTTAGTAAAACTTGAGTACGTAATATAAATGCGACTGTCCCAGCTACTTTTGGCCAGGATTGTAGATTTACTGATTGACCCCAGTTAAAACTGTTTCATGCAGTACTGAGTGGATTATGACGTAAGACTTCTTGATGATATATATATATGTATATATATATATATATATATATATATATATATATAGCAAAGTGAAAAGGTGGTAAACTGCCAAGAATTTAGTGACGAGTTACTGACGTTTCGAGCGGAGCCCTTCATCTGATGAAGGGCTCCGCTCGAAACGTTAGTATCTCGTCACTAAATTCTTGGCAGTCTACCACCTTTTCACTTTGCTATATTCAAAACACTGTCTACGCAGCACTCTACTTTATATATATATATATATATATATATATATATATAGCAAAGTGAAAAGGTGGTAAACTGCCAAGAATTTAGTGACGAGATACTGACGTTTCGAGCGGAGCCCTTCATCAGAGTAAGACGAGATGAAATAAAATAAGTAGGGCTTATATATATGCCAAAAGGGTGTCACAGGTAGAAAGTAGCCAATCAAATGCACGGGAAATAAACTAACTAATAATTAATGAGATGGGAAAAGTTAAGTCATTTACTATTTTTACAGTCGATCAATAAGCAGACTGAGGGGGTGGGATAAATGACAGGTCCAATATTCAAGGGGATTAGATGATAATAATAGAAACAAAGACTTGAAAAGGAATGAGCATAAGCTAATAATAAAAAGTTCATAAGCTAATAATAAAAAGTTCCAAGCAAAATAAAATGACAAAAAGCTTTTACGAAATTAAATAAAAGAAAAACGTTCGTTAAGACCAAGAGGATGTGTGGTGCCAAGTTTAAAAATGAGACGCTTCTCTTGCCGCTTGCGGTTATCGTTGCCACCGGAAATGGGAAGGATGGCACAGACTTTAATGTCTGAAACCAAATGGTTGGAGCTGTTGAAATGGCGGGCTACAGGTTTGTCACCATCATTGATCCTCACGGAACGAAGATGTTCAGCAAACCTGTCTGAAAGGCGTCGCCCAGTTTCACCGATGTAGATTTTAGGGCATTTATCGCAAGAAATGCAATAAATTATGTTGGTGGACGTGCATGAAAAAGCATGACGGATTGTGTGGTCGAATTTGGGGGCAGTAATAACTGTAGTGGGATTTAGAAAAGGGCATGTGTTACAGCGGGAACGGCCACAGGCCCGCAAGAAAATGTTCCCGCTGGTGCCGAGGTATTAAGTTTAAGGGCACTATGTACTAAGGAGTCACGAATGTTTTTATTACGGCGAAAAGATACCAAAGGGTTGTCGGTGAAAATGGCTGACGTCTCAGGATCATTTTGTAAAATGTGAAAATTCCGATTAATAATATTTTTAACTTTAAAATTGAAAGGATGAAATGTTAGAACTAAAGGAATTTTATTGTTTGAAACTCGTTCCAAAGATGGTTCAAGGGCGTCTAAACGGGGAACGAGAAAAGCTTTCTGAACGGCGAGGTCTAAAAGGTTGGTAGGGTAACCACGTTGGACAAAAAAAGATCTCATTTCTATTGATTTGACTTGAAAATCTTGGTCGTCGCTAAATAAGCGGCGAAGACGCAAGAATTGAGAGTAAGGAATGGATTGCTTAGTGTGGTTGGGACGAGAGGATGAAAATAGAAGATAACTATGGGAGTCAGTAGGCTTGTACGAGACCGACGTTTTCAGCGAATCACCATTAATCGAAATTAAAATATCAAGGAACGACACAGAGGTCTCGCTGATTTCCCACGTGAACTTCAGAGCAGGATGAAAATCATCAACAAAGTTGATGAAATGCTCTAAAAGGACACGTGAACACGACGCTGTTCCTAAACAGTCATCGATAAATCTTCCGAAAAAATCAGGCAAGGGACCCGTGTATTGTTCAAAGATCTGTTTTTCAACATAACCAACAAATAAGTTAGCATAGCTTGGACCCATTTTGGTGCCCATCGCAACACCACTTATTTGTTGATAATGTTCACCATCAAACGAAAAATTGTTAAGGGTAAGCACTAGTTCTGCTAAGCGGAGTAACGTGGTTGTGGAGGGTTCTAAATTAGTGCGCTGATCAAAGAAAAACTTCAGAGCTTCAAGGCCATCACAATGGGGAATGACGGTGTATAAGGACTTAACGTCCATCGTGAAAATAAATTTATCGGAACTACTGAAACGTAACTGGTCGAAAATTTGCAAGGCATGTTTAGTATCTTTGATATAAGAAGGCAACTTCTTAACCAAAGGATACATAACGTTGTCTAGAAAACTGGAAACGAGCTCGGTGGGGCAACTACAAGCGGAAACAATCGGCCTGCCAGGATTGTTAGGTTTATGGATTTTAGGTAGGAAATATATGACAGGCGTTCTGGGGGTTGTTAATATAAGGTTAGATGCAGAGGCAGGCAATTCACCGGCTTAGAT